>VBVR01000509.1:0-48101 GCA_011638315.1 Tetramorium parvispinum | reverse complement strand
GAACAATTCTTAAAGATTATTCTGGAATTTTTTCAAGTTAAAAAAATAAAAAGCTTCGTTGTAGCAAGCATTTTTGTCATTGGGGTCAAAATGACCCCATGTGACATTTATGTTATTCTCATGAAGTGTGACATTTAAGGGTTAATAAACTATAATTGGTATGCTACTATATTTGATCCTTTTGTAATCTCTTTTTAAAAAATATATCTGTACTTTATGTACTGGAGCTTGATTTTCACGAGAAAACCGTAATGCTTAAAACGTAGTTACGCGAAATTTTCCCACAAATAAGCACCATCGAGATTATTGAGATAGATGAAGTACAGTATTGCGACAATATGCGTCATTGAGTGCTGATATCAAAGAGATAATAAACCCGCAGATTGGGAGCGGTCGTGCTCAAAGGGCGAGGACGTGCACAATGTTGCTTGATGACGAAAATGAAATGCTATTCCAAATATACTACCGAATATAGAGAGCGGGCGGAACTAGATAGGACTGAGAGGGTACACAAAGATTATACGATCGATTCACAGAAATTACGAGTCATAGTGCGTGTACGCTAATGCTGAATTTAAAATCAAACGTATTAATGTCCACAATTGAGGCGGACTGTATCCGCCGCTCGATCTCGCCTCGAACGAAATTAAAGCGGCGCAATCGATTTTCCTGCGGAAATATGCGCAAGGTCCTCCCATGTTTGGCGGCTCTTTTGCACCACAAAGGCTAAATAACGGAGAGCGAAGATGACTTACTCCGGGTCGTCGATAAATATTAAGGCGCGGGTGTCGTGAATACTGCATAAAAGGAGGAAGAGAGGACAGCTCGCGGGAGAATAGAGATGAGAAATTGCCAGTTTCAGTTTTCGAAAGAATACGCCTTTCTCCCCCGTTCGCGTGATAAAGATCGATTCGATTCCGCCGGATTTTATGCGTCCCGGAAGCTCCGCCGACGTCTCACTTTGGGAGCTCGCCAAAGGAATCGACGGCATGACGAACAGGCGTCGGCTCTTTCGACACGTTACTAATAACATCAACAATATATAGCGTATCATGGAAGCGAGCAGCTCTGCTCGTCTATTCTAGAGCTATTCTTTAATATTTTGAGATATTTGAGTTTTTTATTTAATTCTGGAAACAGAAAAATATAGTACATGTGAATATCGAAAGAAATGCAATGTTTTGACTTTATTAATTATACTTCATCTCATATTACAGATTACAATATAAGATAAGGTATAATATAAGATAAGGTACACCCAAAACAAAAAAATAATTTTGATATACATGGAATTCTCCTGAAATCAAGGGAAAAATAGCATAAACAAGATAGTTTTCACTTTATTGAAAGAGGAATATGTTTGCTGTAAAACAGTAAGCTTGGAATATGACATTATGGAAAAATCCACTTTGAATGTAAAATACTTTCTTTGGATATATATAATTATATCCAAGAATTTGGTTTTTTAACCTTTAGCTCTCTAACATTTTAATTGGCATCTTCAAAATTCTGGAAACAGAAATATAGTACATGTGAATATCGAAAAAAAATTCAATGTTTTAACTTTATTAATTATACTTCATCTCACATTGCGCATTACAATATAAGACAAGGTATATAATTAATTATATCCAAGAATTTTTTTCTTTAATCTTTAGGTTTCTAACATTTTAATTGACATTTTAAAAATTCTGGAAACAGAAAAATATATGATACATGTGAACATCGAAAGAAATTCAATGTTTTAGCTCTATTAATTATATTTCATCTCATATTGCGTATAATTAGAAGAATTAGTTCTTTAGCCTTTAGCATCTCTAACATTTTAATTGGTATCTTTAAAATTTTGGAAAGAGAAAAATATTACATGTGAACATCGAAAGAAATTCAATGTTTCAGCTTTATTAATTATACTTCATCTCATACTGCGCATTACAATATAAGATAAAGTACTTAATGATACCTCTAAAAATTTAGTTCTTTAACTTTTAGCATCTCTAATTTTAACTGGCATCTTCAAAATTATCTGTTAAACTTCCAATGCTGCGTTTAAGGTCAAGATCATTATATATTTTAAGGATTGCGCTTTTACTTTCATAAATTTTCTGAAACAGCGCAAAATTCTCATTTAACAAAAAAAAAACGCACCAACATCGGCTGAAGTTCGCATAATTTAAATTGAATCGCACGCAGTTAGTCCGCGTCTCATTCACTTACTTCGCCAGTTGAGATGAACGATACGGCCCATAAATGATTAAACGCGGACGCGGCTCGCGCCGATTAATTGTCGCGAATTTCGCAATTAGTCTGCCGAGTGTCCCGCGTGTCACGTCGTCGCCGCGTTACTTGAGACGAATAACGCGTCTCATCCGGTGACTAATGTTCTCCGGCGCGCAGCGAAGCTCAAGTTCGAGCGGCGAGTGCCTTGCCTTCCTCTTCCGACGCGTCGCGAGGCTCACACGGGACTGATCGCGAGCTAGAAGCTGGGTCCGCACGTACGGACGAAAATAGATGAATGACTTCGCCGCGAGGCAGAGTGCGGCACATAATGCGGTGACCTTCCGTCTACTGTCACCGCAGGCCGCCTCGCCGCTCGATATGCAGCCGCGTGCGCGTATTTTCGAACGATCGACATTCCACGCATTACTGCCGTGCATTCTCGCAGTTGGAAGTTCTATGAATTTTCCGCTCGCAGCCAGCCGTAGAAAATTCCCTGGCGAACGCGGAGTAAACAATACGCGGAGAAAGAGCGATTTCGCGGCGCATTTCCGGGCCGATGATACACAACCCCGATCGGTTATCCCTATTACCGCGCGGTCAGCCAACGCGGAAACGCGAGTTTCCGCGCGGGAGAACTTCTCTGCCAAGTGCACGTACACGGGCGCGCGGCATCGAAGTTCAGCCGTGTACCGATAAAGCCGCACACATCGACCGCGGTCTCCGGCGGTCCTGCCAAGCGCACGCACTATCGCTCTCACTTGTGGGAGAACTTCGACCGGCCGCGTCACGACCGATGCATCTGGAGGCTTCGGCGCATGGCTCTATGAATAGAACGACGCGCGGTGCCCGCACGCTTTTGGCAGGTCTCCGTTTTTCCGTTACGTGGCGTTACGTTTGAGGAATTTCGGTTAACGGCGAGAGCCCGCGATGGAAAAAGAAGAAAAAAAAAAAACTGGAGCACCGGTAAATGAAACCGATGCGATTCCAACGTCACGCGATTTCCGCGGCATGCGAATGCACGGGTGTACCGGGCAACGCGGGCGGATCGATCGCGAATAGTTGCCTGAGAATACCTGCTAATTAAATAACAAATATATTTTCGTTTTTTCCTGCACAAAAAGTAAAATGCCCTTTAATCCTCGCGTGGATAAAAATTAAAAAAATGTTCAAATATTTTATGGAGAAGGATAAATCGATTAAATATTTAATTAACATTTAATTGATATTTGGGAAGCGCGCAGATTGCTATTGTTTGTGTCGACACAGCAAAACATCTATTTATTTAAACATGTTCATCGTGATTAGCTAACCGCCTAAAGCAATGGCATTGTTTATAGAGCGTGAAACGCCACATGTGCCAGATTTTTAGAGCCAGTGGGGCTTCGGCCGTGACACATATATGTATATAGCGCGTTTGAGATAAATAGCGGGAATCTCGTCACGGTCGGAGGAATTTTTATTCAAACGATTTCGTGCGAGATTTCGAGGAGGGCGTACAATATATATTTATCTCACTCCGATCTACAATCCGAAACGTATTATATTTCTCACGTCGCCGCGCCCTCCGACATGCGACCCGCGCGACAAAATTGCGATTGAAATATTTCAAAGGGCTGGAAACCGCCCTTGGCACGTACGTCGGGCGCTCGAAGCGTAAACCCCGTCGCGATCGCTGCGCATCGCGAAAGCTCCTCCGCGGCGTCTTCTTCGCCGCGGCGCAGTCGCAGGGCCGTTTGGCTAACAAACGAGAGAAATAAATTACAGCGTGAACCAGCGAGCCGGGCTGCATAATGAAGAGGGATCCGTCTCGCGCGTACGAGCGGGAAACAAAAGGGACGTACACTTTCATTTGTCTCTGGTTCACGCTGAAGCACCGGAGCGGCGCAGTAAGGTGCCAGACGATATAGATGAGAGCTCGATGTTAATTGCTTAAGTTTCGCGATACTAACGCGGGGAGAGAGAGAGAGAGAGAGAGAGAGAGAGGGGGAGATACGTTCTCCGTCGGCGGAAACCCCGGGGGAGATCTTGTTCGGTAACTCTCTTCGTTATTATGACTCGCTTCTCTTCCTGCGTTTCTCCCTCGCGTTGTGTCCAATCGTGATCGAGATCTCGTTGCCCCACGTTCGAAACGAATAAATGACATTTGTCTACGATACTTAACTTGTTACCGTGAGTTAGCATGGAACGCTGTTCGCCGGTGGAAAACTGGTCGACGGGGAGGCGACGTTTCGAGAACGCGAGCGGGACGTTGTTACAGCGGCGGAATATCAATGTGACGTCCCGATAACGTCAACGACGGATGTACGTTGATATTTTCGCGGCTCGTCAGGATGACAACGGCGCCAGAGGTATTTGCGTAACCAGGCATCTCCTCTCACGTAGGTCGGTGACATCATTGTTCTTAGCGTGTGTTACCACGTAGAAACTTTAGGAATCGCGAAGGCTTCACGCTCGGCAGACAGGCGGGGTTATTTATGAGGAGCGTCGTGCGAGAGATCCATTTTTCTTTTCCGAGAGCAACCGCTTCTTACGGCGCATCTCGCTTAGCTGGAAATCGGTTCGCTTACGTGCGCTTCGACAGACGGATGAATTGATCGCGGAATATTCCGCATGTGCACATTCCACTGGGTCTTAATGCGCTGCTGCCCGATAAGATGGAATCTGCCGCGCGGATACCGGCCAATTTCGCTTTGCGGAAATGTTTTGCTTCCTGCCCGTGCATCAGAAATAGAAAAGCGTCAGAAATAGAAGACCCGCGGTGTCGAAATTTGATAAGAGGTAGACGAGATCGACGAAAAGTAAAGTGGAAAATAGCGTTGCAGAGAAATTTGCATGTGCACACCAAAAAAAAAAAATAATTTTGATATACGTGGAATCCTTTAAATCTTAGAGGATTTTATCTTATTTGAACCTCAAGAGGATTCCTCTAAAATCAATAGAAAAGTATTATAAATAACAGTATTTAAGATAGAAAAAAGTATTTTTCACTTTATTGAAAGAGGAATATGTTTGCTGTGAAACAGTAAACTTAGAATTTGAGATTATAGGAAAAATCACTTTGAACGTAAAATATTTTTTTTTTGGGTGCAATACGGAGAAATGTGTACATAAAAAAATTTGCACATGTGTACTGCGTTATTTTTATTTTAGATAAAAAAATATATTTTTTTAAACGTGATTAATTTCTCTCTGTTCGCAAAATAAATATATAATATAGAGGGGGATATGTACAATATAATTCACACATCATTTACATACAACACATTAAATATTCCTATTTTAAATGAGACTGAGTAATTTCTGTTTGCAAAGTAATATGAAATATTCACGAGGAAAGTTCTGTTTCTCGAGTCCGTTTAACTCGGAGAGAGAGAGAGAGATAAGAATAACTTTTGTTCGCCATCCGTTTGCTCCTTTGTTCTTTGTAGTGTATAATTGAGCATATAGTGGGCGAGCTCCAAGGAAGAGTCTTGTGTCTTCCATCGGGAGGCGATGTTGCGCACGAGGGAGCACAATCGTTATTCGTCTCTCGCTAGTTTTATCCGTACCATAATACTGAACTACAGATTCGCGTCGTTGAGTCGACGACGCGTGCGATAGAGGTTGACGTTATCTCGGTGGAAGGAAGCATTGTTTACGGGACCGCTCGAGTTTGGAGAACACTTCTACGTTTCCATCCGTTCTCATCTTCCCATTCCGCCTAACTTCCCCAGTCTATCCCTCGGACACGGCAGTTTGAAATTCCAGTTACAGCGGCTTCGCCGAGAAAAGAAGTTTCTCTAATCGCTTCCGACCAGCCAGCTGCTCGGAACTGCTGCTCTTAGGCCATGTTCCTATTACCCGCAGTCGTGCGGTTTCGCGCACCTGATCCTTCATTTACCGCGGGCGCAAGCTACACCAATTAGTATTAATCCAAGTTAATTACATTTTCTGTCCAAATTAATAAAATAATTCGCCATTTTTAGGAATGTAGCCAAATTCATCGGAATTCAATATATATATTTTTAACGAAATTTGTCAAATTAATTTGTCAAATTAATAATTAACGCTAAGATTATCAAAATAGTCCAAATAATTTAAATAGAATTTTTTTTTATTATTTAAATTTATGGTACATTTAAGATTTTGCGTGACTTTTTTTGCCATATATAAATAATTAAATTGATCACACAATTTATTTTCCCTTATTCCTCTTTTCAAATATTTATATCGTCGGTAATTTTCTGTTAAACTAATCATAAATAAAATAACATCGTTTGTTTTTAATTCGAGTTTTTTGCCACCGGAATACATTGCATTGCAAAGCATCATTTTTAACATCGCTAAAAGTAATCTTTCACCATTACGGTACGATTAAAAATTGTTTGCGACGGCGTCGCGCGCAATTAATCCGTGAAGCGCGATGCAATTTTGCGGGAAAACAGCAAGAACTCCGGGATATGTGTACACACATGCGAATGCCCAGCGGGATACTCATTAGGATGTAACGACATGCGGATATGTAGCGCCGGTGGATTTTCGCTGTTGAAAAATCACCTTCTCCCGAGCGCTTGTTCAGCACGTTCGAATGTCGCCCACGTGTGTACGCGAGAAACTCGTGGGCGATCTAATCGCGGCTGATGTAGATTACGCTGCGGCTGCAATTTCGCGTAATTTGAGGTAGATCATGTCATACGGTTAGCATCCGGTTTGCTTATCCGGATTGTCATCGAGTAACGGTGATCGAGTTCGATCGCGGCTAATAATTAATCGCGACAGTTTCGCCAAATCAAATGATCTCAGACGCGCTCGCGAAAGAATCCATTATTCCCACATTTAAGTAAAGTACATTTACGGTTGAAAGCATCTAATCCGCATTGTATGCGCCGCGTTGCTCTCTTTTTTTCCGCTTGCGAACATTGCACCAGCCGATAATTCTCGGCGAGAAAGCTCTATTTTTGGCCGCGTCACAACGAAGGTCGGATTCAAGTATGAAAAATGAACGTGCGAGGTGCAGCCTGTTTTTTTTTTCCACGGCCGCGCACTCGCCGCTGTCATGCATGCGCTCGTGGAAATGAATATCGCCGAGATAGCGTAATCAAACATGTGTCTTACCCGTGTGAGCCGGCGATGCAAAACCGGCTGCATCAGTTTACCGTACACGGGAGCTTGGATAAATGACCGCGATACGCTTTTCAATCCCCCGCGCATTACGTATTGGTTTCAAATATTACGGCATGTGACGGTTTCGCTCCGGTGACGTTTTTACTCCCGGGTTTCTCAATTCGTTCGCTCCAAAACAATGTAACTTTTTTTATCATAAAACAGCGTTTACGTTCGCACTGATTGTGAGGAATAATATATACTTTCGTGAGAATCTTTAATGTATTTTATATTAATGTAAATAAAAAAAAGTCTTCAATATACGCAGAATTTTTCGCGATTGTGCGAACCCGCTGAGAGAAAAAGAGCTTTCTTTAACCGGATGCGTTTTTTTTTCGCTACCGGTTTACGCACAAAAGGCGAACGCGCAAAGAGAATTTTCATCTCTTTTGCTCGGCGAGGCGTGCGAAAAATACTAGCGTTTTCAGACCCGGATAATCAACACGGGACTGGCGTAATAACGCCCTTCATCACGCCGAGTGTTAAAACGCGGCGTTCCCACGAGGGAATCCGCAGACTATCATTTTTGCCCGCTCAGTTTTGCTGATAAAGCTGGCCGGCCTCATCTTCGCATGAGATAAAATTGCGTGAAAAGACGAGTAACCTTAATAGAATCACATGACAAAACTCTTGCGAGCCTTATTCTACTCATCTAATACGCTATGTAGTTACACTGAGAGAAAAATATAGTTACTTTTGGCCTCAACCATAATTTCATAACATTTCTAATGATAATTATGGTTAACGTAATGATGCATATAGTTAAGTTAATCATATTTACTGTTAGAAATATTATAAAATTATGGTTGAGACCAAAAGTATATATACTTTTCTCTCATCATGACAAAACGCACGTGAAAGGAATATATAGGACAAATCGAAATTAACCCGCTAAACTTTGCAGACGTGCCATATAATGGGGACATCTTTTACTTAGCGGAAGTTTGATTGGACGTTGTCCCTTCTTATTAGATACTGTCGAACGAAAATAACTCTCCTGTCGTTTTGTAATATCGAATAATAATAATACTTGTCGAAATGTACTTAATTGTGGTCTAAATTATTACATCTTACCACATGGCAAGCTGAGAAACTTTAAAATACATAAAGTCCTCAAAGTGCCACTTCGCGTGAGTATTATACAGTTTCAGTCGTTAGCAGCGTACTCGAAACATCAAGTTCGTTAGAACATCGCTTAACAAAGCTAGAATTATCTCCCGACGTCGTCAAGTGGAAGCGCTTGCAGTCAGACACGTTGTAAACGCTTGTTTCATAATCATGAGATTCTCGCTAAATTTTCAGAGATGTTACTGAAGAGCCCGCAATCGCTTAAACGTTCAAGTGCCAGAAGTATTACAATGGCAGTTTTTCTTAAGTTTTAATTTTTTAAATTGCTCTTCATATATTTTACCGAGATCATAAGGAACTATTATAAATAGAATTTCTTTGTATCATATACTTGTTTGTGTATTTAACGTAATACACGTATAAAGATCTGTACTGAAAAAAATTCTCGTTAAAAACGGACGAATCAGAAGAATCTTGTAGGATTGATCAAATATTGTAGTTATTATAATAGAAATTCTGATTATTATAAGTTATAAGAATTGAGTTCTATTATAATAACCCGAGTATCAGAGTATTTGATCAATTCTACAAGATTTTCTGACTCCTCTGTTTTTAACCAGAATTTTTTTCAGTGTGTATTAAAACTTTTGACATTTTAATTATTTATTTCATAAAACTAAGAAATTTTTGCATTGTAAAATCATATGCGCGAATCCGCATTAAAGTAATTAAAAAAAATAGAATAAAGCGAACAGCGCATTATTAACTTAACGACAAGAGAAATTATTTTCGTCGTCCCGGTCTCTCACGATCTTCTCGACTTTCCTCATTCGTCGTATATTTACATGTCAAAAATTTATCCCGAAGGTGACAGTTAAATATCATCTCGTGTTCTTACGCCATCCCTTACGCCCATGCACAGAATGGATGAGCCAAGGATACATATATATTTTGACCGTCGATCTGCGTGCGTCACGACGTAGGTCATTGACCCTATTTTCCTCCTACCTGGGAACGCTTTTCCGTCTTACATCGCCAGAAAAGTATGCGATGGCATCAGCGTTCCTCACGCTCGGCACGAGCCCCACTCATGTAATAATCAAAATAATCCCTTCGCTAAGTAATGGCCGGCGGATACGGGGGAGGAGTATGAAAATAAATCAGCGCTCTCTGCGCCGTAGAAACATCACGGAATATATACCCCGGCAATTTCAATATTTTGTCCCGAACTTCTCTCTATTTCGGTCTCTATTTAAATAATTATCTCGCATCTCGTTATACGGGAATATCTGCGGCAGACTGATTAAAACGCTCGATATTTACGGGCGCGTCACTTTAATATTTTATTAATGCTGAAAATCCCGCGCTAAATCCCGATATAATGAAGATTTCGAATAGCTCTCTGTGCGATTATTAAATGCAGTAAATTTTTTACGAAGATTTTTCGATCGCTTTCACGCGGCCGTTAAACGCCGTCATGGAGAGGGAAAAAGGCCGGAGAATGCGACGATTTGAAATAAAAATACTTCTCTCCTCTCGTTTTTGTTCACGAGCTACAGCAACGAATGTAACGGGAAAGGTGTATTTTCCGATGGCAAAAAACGATCGATTTTAATTGCGCGCCAGCGCAATCTCTCAATTCTCGCAATTCTCTCTTCCGGACTGACCTGGTTGCAGATTGCCGGTGTGCAATCGTGTACATCGATTACAAAAGAAAACGCTATTTATTATGGATGGGCCCGGCTGACCAATGTCGACGTAGCGCTGTACGTCCGCCGCAATTACCGCAATTGGAGCGTCATTCGCGGAAACATATGCGAAATGCATGTGTCGCGTGTTACGTGGGCCGCGCGTACGTGTCATCGGCGTCTCTCTCGTAGCCGGGCGAGGGCCGTGAAATCGCGATGAAACTGCGTTACGCGGGCAAGACTATTGTTTGCTGATGTAGCGGACATACCGGATGGAAATTATTTTTCCGGAGGGACCGACGCAACGCGAAGGCGGTCGGAAAAATCCCATTGGCAAATTGGGTCGATTCAAAGGAGCTAATTGCGTTTCCCGTTTTGCACGACTCATGCGCCCGCTGCATCTCGGTCAACACACGGTGAGCAATTATAAATTTCGAACCACTCGTTCTATTGTACGCGGACTAATAGTCGGAAACCAAAACCGACGGTTAACCATTGTGGCGCTCGTTGCTTCGAGGCACACGCAAGATTGGATACCAGTCGTCCGGTAAAAAAAAAAACGCACGAAAACGTGGAGAACAACGAAAGATACAACGTTCACAATTAGCAAATCGGACGAACGTAATGCGGAGAGAACGTACAAGCATTATCGGATTTCCGAATCCATTGTGTTGCCGAGTTGTTAAGTATCGTACAAATCAACGCGGCCCGCCTACAATTCCATTAGGCAACTCCGAACTGCGCGCCTCGGCCGGCCTGCACAAAGCGCAATCAATCATTCGTAATAATTTCGCAATTACATCGGGTCGAATTAACTCCGTAATTAATCCGTATTAAGTAACTCGAAGACAGTTTAGAAATCTGAAATAATTCAGGCGAGGCGAACCGAAGGATGATTTATTAGTGTGAGACGTCGCTTATTCGAGTGCTATAATACATTTCGCTCACACATTTTCTACGCGACTCCGGCGTGGCCAACGCATGTCGGGCTCTAATCCGGGGACTATCAAATTTGTCCGGCCAGCAAGTATCAAACATACGCTCCAAGAGAGCTATTCTCGCCGGTAACAATTAGCGAATTAAGCGCTTTGTTCATCATAAGATACAGTTTGTATTGCAGCTGGGTATGAATAATATGTTTCACACGAGGGAACGAAAGTATAATATATTGAAGGAGACGGGGCCGGTGGTCTTCGGATGATATTTACGAAGCGAAAATACGCGAATATTTATACACGGCACACAGAGAAGCGGCAACGCCATTAGCGAAAATACCGTCTGGCGAAAGGATCTTATTATGACATTTTCGGCGGAAAATGTAAAATGTAAATGACAGCTGACGCGTAGATGAGTATCAGCGGTTTCGCAGCTCTCGTTCAATTTCTGGCTTTATTAGAAGTCACAATTGATCCGTATTAAATCGGAAAGAGAGGGCTTTTCGCAGTTCGGTTTTATCCCGGCGCTTTGCGACTTAAGCACTTTTGAAAAACGCAAACGTGGAAAGAGGCTAACTGAGCGACATATCGTCGAAGCATTTTCACTTTTCAACGCCAAACACATCGATCCGGTTTTGAGTATATTTATTCTGCCAACGTGTGGACACACAACTCAAGTATTGGTGCAGCATCACGCGAACTATCAACCTCTACGAGATAAGAGAAAAAAAAAGAGGCGAAAAAAAAGAGCAGATCGCACGGAATAAAAAGAGAAAAACGAAAAAAGGCGCTACGAGATCGGCGCTGTTGCGGGCATCGAAGATGTAAATCCGGGGCGATACTTCTTTTTTTTCGCCGCCCATTTTCCTAACGCGCTGAGATTTTACGGCGACGGGATCTCGCCGTCCGTCGGGCGTGCGAGTTTTTTGCGTCCTTCGCATCTCGGAACCTTTCGCATTACAATGCCAGCTCCCGCCTGGGCAACCCCCGGCGCGGCATTCAACAAAGTACGGGTTAATGCCGGCGGTGGGTGGCAGGTTCCTTTTTATCGCGTTTTGGCTGGAAACAGCTGCGAAAAGCGAGCACGGAGTCGCCGAGTGAATGCTGCTTTTTTTTTTTTTTTTAGAAAAACGTTTAATGCGATTTACGGCGTATCGGGAGTAAAAAGAGAGAGAAAGAAATTGTGGTGCAAATATACATATATGCGAGAGAATGCGCTCTTTGATGCGACTGATAATTGTGAGTTTCGTTGTAAATTCATTTGGATTATTATCCATCTCTATATGGATTGCATTCAGGAACACGATAGATGCAGCGTATTTTATATATAAAAAAAAATTGTAATTGAATACACTGTGCGAAATACGAAACTAATTCTCACGAGTATTTCCGCGTTTTGTTAGCTTTTACGTGAGCTTCCGGTGGTTTCAGATTCTCCTCGAAAATTCTGGCAGCGACGTCGCCGGGAAGAAGCAAAAAAGACAGCGGCGTCGGTAGCCGTTAGTTACTTTTTCCCAATTAAAACTCCACCGGCCTTCTCCGTTAGGAGAACGAGATAAGGATGATGTCGACTACAGTTATCGCGGGGATGCAATTAGCCCGAGCTAGGTCGCGTACCATCTCCGTTTCCCGATGCCGCGAACGCTCGTTTGCACGTACACCACCTCGAATGTACACTTTATGTACGTCAAAATGATTTTGAAATTTCGCGTTCAACAATTTCGCGAATCTACAAAGATCGACTACTGACGGCTGCGGGACTAATTTAGCTGTCGACATCGTCATTATTCTCTGTCCGCCAACGAGACCGATAATCGCCCGCAGTTCCAATTTTGTCAAAAGGTTGGCTGGCGAATCTATGAGTCACCTGTTGATGAGTAGAAGAGTCATTTCCTCGTATTGCACGTCGCACTACTGCGAGACAGTAATCTTATTACCTAACATAATGTAACTCTATTGCAAATCTCAATAAAATATGCAAGTATATGTTAATGTATTCAGATCATTTTTATCCTATCCCATTAAAATTTCTCTCATCTTTGTAATTTTATTTAATATGTAACAAAGGATCGATCCCTGTAAAATGAAGTAAAATTCTACGCGTTTACATTGAAAGAAAAATATAGTTACTTTTGAATCCAACCACAATTTTATAGTATTTCTAATGATAATTATGATTAACCTAATGATATATATAGTTAATCATATTTCGTGTTAGAAATATTACATAAAATTATGGTTGGGTCCAAAAGTAACTATATTTTTCTCTCGGTGTAATATCTGCCAATAATAATTTCCCAGAATCGAAATAGCGTCTCTATAGCATAGAATATTAATAGATACATTGTCATAAAGGGCAGAGGCAGTAAAGCAAGACCGAGGCTGTTAATTTAATTATATTAATCCCGGCGAAACGGCCTCGCTAGAATCACGTTGATGACTCGCATTTTGTATCGCGCGCGTTTATGGGACACTCGTAAACCGCAGGATGCCATTTGCCATTGCACGAGACGCAGCCGCATAAATGTAACACTTGTAACATCCGCAAGGCGAACGGACGATGAAATTGCACGGGGAAAAGTGCGCAAATTGCACGAATGAATGGCGGGAGAGATAGACGTCGAGCTTTGCACTTGCCGGGAGCGTTGTGCAAAAATGCTGCTTTTTATGCACGAATAATACGAAATAATGCGTGCTTGCGAAATAACGCGGGGACGGCCACGGCTCGAATTAATTGAAATGTCGTTCACCTTCCGTCGCCGTTTGTCGCGGCTGATTGAAGTCCGGCATAGTCGAAGCCATGAAATGCAAACCCGATATTAATTCGCTAATTAAAGTTCTGCACAAATGTAATACCGTATTAATGCTAAATAATTTTAAAACGACCTTCTCTGCATATATATGTACAAGGCACATTTTTTTTTAAACAAGATATTTCGATTTTTTTTTGTATATAGACAATTGATGCAAACGGTAATATCAATAATTTTGTATTGTTTATGCACTGAGGGAAATATCTGATGATGCTATCCAGAATTCAAAATCGGTTTACCAAACAGTGTAATGAATAATCGTGTAACAAGAACTAGTCAATAATACCAAACTATCTGGTAAGCGCATTGTCTGATTAGTATTACGGCAATGCTTAGATATGTTCATCAAACCGTCTAGTATATGTACGATTCCTTTGATGAGCGTTACGAATGTCGGAAAAGAAAGCATCTTATGTCCATTTTTACCAATGCAGATTAACTTTAATCTTGGTTTAACTTGCTTTTCATCTTTTTCTAATTATATAGGACTAAAAAAAGATAGTAAATTAAATCGAAATTAAAGTTATCTGCATTGATAGAAATGGACATAAGTGAGACAATTCACTATCGCGTCATCAGACGGGCACCACGCATCTAGAAAAGATTACCAAACTGTCTAGATATCTATGACTAAATGTCTCGGTATCGACTACTACGACGCATTGAGGCACCATTATCACACTACTGAATATGTGAACCACATATCGCATATAAATTCACTACATTACTTCTCACAAAACGAGTATAGTTTTAATCATCAAATAATTTCCCTCAGCATGCTGCTGATGGTTTCATCGAACAATTGCACGCATCGGACCGATTTTGCAGCATTCGGAGGCTTAATTGTTATTTCCACCCAAGCGTAAACGACTTTTTAGCCGTCGGCGCACAGTTAAACACAGCTGCTACCAATGTTATTGTGTTTCAATAAAATATGTGCGTTGTTGCGGGAGTAATCGAGGTACCAAGCCACAAGCGCCTACGCAATTGCAGAACAATAGAACATATGTAACACCTCAAGCGCAGCGGAAATACCTCCGGGTATGAAGTGAAATCTCAGGACAGCATGAATATCGGAAACAATATAATGGAATCAAAACAAATCCCAGTTTTTTATCTTTACCGGTTTGTTCTTTAATGAGAAAACTTTCATGGTCCAATTTTCCAAAGTTTCTTTCGGCGCCATTATGAATGATGGTTTTGTTATACCGTTCAATAAAATTAAATATATGTAATTAAATTCTGCCATTGTTACTATATAACCCGAAAACTCGAAAGGTTATCAAATTTCGCCAAAAAACAAATAAATTTCTCGCGTTTTCTTGGCGTTACATTTCTCGGAGATAGATTTTCTTCCTCTAATACCCGTCATCGCTCTTTCATATCGATAAAATTCATTTCTTTGCAGAATCTCCGATATATTATCGATCACGTAACTCTCGGATAAAGTTAAAATACCGAATATGAAGGACCGATAAGCGAAAGCGCAAAGTTCATTCGCCCACGCAGCTGCAAAAGCAGTAACGCGTAGCAATAGACCGATGGTTTATTAAGATCGATCTAAAACATTCAATGTTCAAGCGTGTTTAATTAACTAGGCAACTAGCTAACAGTGCGACAGTGCCTCTCCTTGCGACCGCCCATCAGTCTGTGACAGATTTTTCATCATATATATAACGGAAAATAACTTATCAGCCGACACACACGCAAGCGGGGTCATAATAATCGTGCGACACATTTAATTAAAATAAATTACCATTCATTTGAACGCGAATCAAACGAATTAATTTAAATTCATTTCGCGTTCAATAAGGTCAGCTGACAGTCAGGACACGAGGGGAAGGGGGAGAAAGGCGACTGGCCATCTGTGAAATGCGAATTTGGGGCGCGGAATAACCAAACTGAATTCATCAAATTAATTGCAAGTGGTGCGAGCGTAGCTCTGGTCGGACGGTACGTGCGCGCCGGGATTAAATCGCGCTTCTTCTCGCGCGAGATAATTTCCCGGCCGACTAATAAGCACGATCGTCGCAGACGAGATTGCGGTGATGGAAAATTAACCGATATTTCGCAGTTAACTGGTCTCAATCGGTTCGCGGAGGATTCGCCGTAATATGACGGCGTTGGAGCGTCTTGCCCCGTCGGTTCGGCAAACTATTCACAGTCGATATATCGATCGCGGAACGCTCGATTACGGTGGCGAAATAATTACTTGGCGGATATATTACAGCGCTAATGTATCGATTGCTCGTTCACAGTAGACATATATATATATATATATATATATATATATATACACTCACACACACACAGACAGACACGCGGATTTCGCCGAATTAACCGGCACGCATTTAGCGCGCGTAAATCACGAGAATGGATGAAAGGGTTGAAGGCATTAGTCCGCAGGAATTGTAGTCTATGACATGCAATGGCGCCGTGCTCATAAACGCAAGTAATGTGGGTATTGTTTGCCGGTTACGTATTACCTCTTAGAGAGGCGACTGCATTTGTTGCACGTCGTTTCGCCAAAGCTAACGCTTCGATCGATCAACCACTTGAAAGTTTCACAAAGCGGATAATAACTATCCAGACGCGATACGTTCAACCGATCTTCCCTCAGAGGTCTGCACGATATTAATTAATGCAAGATTTGCGCGCTTTTAGAGTGATCTTTTTTTCTCCCCGACGGATTTTGCGAGATTTTCGAGCGTTAACGAAGAATACTCGCCGTTCATCTCTTTTACTAACGAATCTCTACGTGTGATCGTTACATCGTAGAAATAATCCAATTCTGTTTGCATTTCCACTTAACGTGAGCCCGAGTCGGTTACACGAGTTGTTAATCTACCTTAAATCTACATACGTGGTGGTAGCGTCGAATAGTCGAATGTTTACGCAAGAGTATTTGGATATTCGAATTGTCAAATGTTCGCGCGCAATGATTGCATATGTGAAAATTGTGTTTGCAGTAGAGTTCCGCTCGAAGAGATTGCAACTTTGCCGTTTCCCCGCAATGCCGCAAAACTTCGGACATTTGCGGGTAACGAGTTGCGAAAAAAAAAAAATAAAAATTGGATAATACTTTTCGCGAAAAAATCTGCCACCTTTGAAAATCATTGTAATCGAATATCGTTACAAATCCGCCTACGCTCTAAATTGAAATCTGTGCGCTTCCAAGTTAAATTGCGAACAATTATAGCAAGTGTAACGTAACGTTCAGATCAGAGAGTGGGAAATGCTTAGTTTCTGGATGTTCCTTGCTTTCCCAAGTAGCAGCAACAACAACAACAAACTGCAGCAAGCTGCGAAAGCGCCGGCGGCTAGAAATTGTGCAGGAGCTGAATTAATTCAGGGTAGAAACAATTTCCGCAAATCTTACAGACGTAAGTGCTCATATCCGCACCGGATTAGTCCGACCGATGAATAGCCGGGATTTTATCAATAACTACCGGGGCGATAATTATGCAGACTCTCCGAGTAATTACAGTGCTAATTACCGACTGCGCGACATCGTTTCGCTCGCGGCGCAAAGGTGCGATTAGAGAAAATCCTTATTTTCAAATGGTTGAATGAAATTATATGTATTATTATGTATATATATGTTATACATATTTAAAATTCATACTAATATATGTACGCGCCTTCGACAGTGATGTATTTATTAATAAAGTAACACAAATATGTTTATAATGAAGATTGTCATTTCATTACGTAAGTATTTTTAAACAGTAATTGCAGCGTCCTTGCTTCGCTATTTTAATTACTTCCATCCTGTCTATCGATAATTTTAAGTGAATAAAATAGCACGATAATACGAGGAGAGAATTTACAGTTATTCTTCGCACTTGACGGAATTTCAACGTGGGCGACAGAAAAATGCGGATGATGCCAATGATTTTTCTGATTCAAGTGCGAACGAACTGACTGTCGATCTATTTAAATGGATACGCTTATGTTACGTTGAAAAGGCTATAGACACGAATATTTGTCAAGTGGTCAGAGAAAAGGGCACGAGTTAAATAAAAGTTCGCGGTTAGGTCATTCATGAATTACACACACGCCTGTGACGTCCATATAATCCAAAAAGCGTAGGAATACGAATTCCAAACGCGCATAATTTATGGAATAAAATACATTTGATTCATTTCTCATTAATAATAGCTTTAATGAAATGCCTTAAAAATTTACAATTACAATATGATAATGTCATCTCAAATACGTTAGATATTTTAAGAATTGTGTATTTCAGAAACAATATTCAACTTTAAAAGCTGCGAAATGTAGCTGTATACACAAGTGTAGAAGTATATAAATTTTTCACACTTTAATTTCGCCCTTCTTCGTAAAGTGCATAAATATCACCGATATCTATTACGAATTCCAGACACGGAATTAAAAAGCCCTACAAAAACAACATTGAACGCGGCTCGCATCGCGCTGAGTGTAATCCACGTGCAAGCACAAAAAGCTCATTTATCATATCCAAGTATCTGCGAATCATGAACGGTATAATTTATACGAAGATATTCCGATCGAGTCTTTATATATATATATATATACATATATATATTTATATTTATATATATGTATATATACATATATGTACAATAGCCGTTATCATAATGATCGGATAAAGAGCTAAAGTGCCTGAAATCTGCACGCGATATCGATTTCTGTTTCACCGTAAAGCAAGAACGCGCGGAACATTATAATCCATCTCGATGGTCTGCTCGCACAAAGAGTTATCGCGAAGCCACTTTTTTGCGCCGCCTACTCGCAGACTTGGTATTACTCGTGCTTTCAGGGATATTAAATAAAATCCACGTACTTCTCATAGCTGTCGATCAACGTGAAATTTATTCTCTAAACATTCTCTTGGCGATGCAAAAAATTCAGCTATTTTCTCGCTTCTCAATTTGTTGCCTTCCTTTCTTACATTAAAGTAAAAAAGCGGTAACTTTGGACAATTTTTTAAAGCTTTATTACGTAAGGTAACAAGAAAATTAAATAAGAACGAATACAAGGAAGTATAAGTCCTCTAATTTTACTTTAAATAGTATTAATGTACTACCATTTTGGCTTGAAAAAGGACGGTAAAAGTTAGGTAGAGATGCTTCATTTATTATTTCCACGTTCTGACAATCTGGCCCCTCGGGTGCAATACTTCCGCATGACTTCCGCATAGTTTAATCATCCGCGCGAGGTTGTTGTCATTTCACGAGTGATGGCGATATTACTCGTGACAGAGGGACACAACGTGGCTACTCAAAATGTTGTAAAAAAAAGAACGAAGACGTATGGGAGAACATCGCGTGGATTTATCGTCGACGATGCAGATATCGTATATTAGCGATGCTGTGGACAAGATAACGGAGAAAGACGGAGAAACAGAAACCGGAGAGCATCGGAGGTAAGAGGGAGAGAGGGAAAGAAAGAGAGGGAGAATGCGAGAGAAAACTGGGACGCACGAGTCCCGAAATTCGAGGAACATGCGAAACGGCGCCTCATGATTCATCAATGAAAAATTCGACCCAGTTGTCATCGTGTCCGACGTTAATAAACTCGGTAAATTCGACGCAGATTCGAGGGGGACGAACAAAGTGCCGACCGCAGAGAGAAAATCACCAACGTCGACCTAATCGCCGGAAGATTCGGCCGAGATCTTGCACGCGCCATGAATTATTCGGAAGCTCGTGCGAGCGTTATCGCATCACGTCGAGAAAATATGAAGAGATATCAACGCCAAGAAAACTTCTAACAGAATTAATACAACTGACAGAGTGGCCTATTTGCATGAAAGAGCATAAATGTTTGTTAATTATTAAAAAATATTAATTATTAAGATAAACTTTTTAATTATTTATTAAACATTAATTATTAACAAATAATTAAATAATATATTGTGTACATTAAATTTTTTATTTAAATTAAGTTTATACATTCATTTTACTTCTTTTAATGTTAGGCAATATTTGCGACATAAATATATATAAATTAAATTTTTGAAACATTTAATATTTTTGCAGTTTCCAATTTAATGTTATTTACTTTAATACAATATTTAATACAATTTAATCTTATTAATGTCAATCAAATTTGCGCGAATTATTTACGTGAATTCTCCTATTTATATCGATCCTGCGCGGTTATCAACTCGGGAGAAAATTGAAATTCGCGCAAATTGCGAACAAACCGCAGAAAAATGGCAACGGGAAAATTTCCTTCGTGTCATGAACTTGAACCTCTCATCTCATGGATGTCTTTTGTCATTGCCCTCGGGTCAACAACACCTCTGTCATCGTTTCGAGACGTCGCCACGTGAGTCGATCGCGCGGCCAATTGGAAAATTTTCGATCAAATTTTTGCCGTGGAAGCTAAATCGCGCAGCTGGAAATCAGATCGCGAGTCCTTTCCCATCTCCGCGCCGGATTTTCCCGGCGGCGAAAGTTCATTGTCTGTCTCTGTGTTGCTATAAGTTGGGAAGATTAAACGGAGTAAGATCGCGAAATCAGAAGACTTAATCGACTCGAAATAGTTTAAGGCCCACGTATATAACTTTCTCGAAGCAATTAAAGATGGATATAGAAGGCGCAATATAATTGTATATTTTTCGTAATATTAAAAAAAAAACTAGAACGTAGAGAATATGTAAAGGATAATAACGGTGTGCTTGCTTATTGTTTCTGACAACGTGAGCGACTCGTCAAGATAAAAGTTCGCGAAAAAAGCGCTACCATTATTCTTCTCTACTGCGCTGCTGCGACAACCGTATTATGACGCGGGAAGGATGCGCCCGGGAGCAACACGGACAGGAAATAAGAGACTAAGCTACGCAACATATGCACCTTACTGGGAGGTGCGATAAAGATTAAGCAAGGAATGCGCAGTTGCCTCGAGGGGATTTACGATAACGCGATTCTAGAAACATCTCGGGGAAATGAGGGCGGTCTGCACACACATCCGATTCCGCTGAAATTGTCTCGTTTAAACGATTTTCTTCAATTGCCTATCTTCCACTTGAACTCGCCTCCCTTTTGCTAAATAAGAGGGGAATCTATCGCAGTCATCAATCGCGTCAACTCACAGCACTTCTATTTCCTTGCATCGAGTTTAATCGATATAATGAACGATAACGGGCAGCCGGATATTAGCAAGGTGCTTCTTACGGAAGTTGAAGAAAGGAGATTTCATCGTGGATTCAAATCGGTCAGCAACAAGCCAGATAAATTAAATCTTTTTACCGCGTTATCATCACTAACATATAAAATTAATATTTTTTTATTTTGTAATAAATTAAATTCCACTCGTATGTGACACAGAGCGTAAACTGCTGAAGGATTTCGATAAATTTCGCATAAATTTAAAATGTCAGTAAATTTTATAAATATCAGTAAAGCTGTATAAATTGAAGTTTGATTAAATTAATAAAATTGACAAAAAGATCATACGATATTATTAATTTTATTTAAATTATTAATATCGATATCAGAGTAAATGAAATAAAAATAGAAGTTGCTTCCAGGGGTATGCTCATAATTGATGATCAAAGTTCAATGTGCACTATAATGTAATTAATACACTGTAATTATAATCAAACGCGTAATGCTTTATTGTTAACCCTCGCGCGTGTTATTCAGAAATGAGTGTGTGCAGTTCATTACGGCGAGGACAGTCTATTTCTCGATATACATACAATGCGTTAAAATTATAGACTGAAAGAAAGGTCACTGCATTCATTATTTAATAATAGCTAAACCTAAATCACAAAAGATGAGAATAGTAAAAGAAGATATCTACGCGTCCGTATGCAATCGTATAAAATACTGACATAAATAAAAATTGTGTTACTCTTTGATAAGATCGTACCGTTGATTACATGCATGACTTATCGGAAAACAAAGAAGTGCGGTATCACAGAGATCCAAGTTTACTACATCCAGTGATCTTTCTTCTTGAACAACCGCTCTCACATCTTCAGGACGAAATCTTTTTATCTCAGACTCTGTCCTCTATCAGCTTTATCTCGAGGAAGGAACTTCTCCTCGCAGAGTAAGAACGGACGCGCGCAGAGAGCTCACCTGGAAAGCCCTTTTTGTAGCCGGGCGGCAAAAATGCGGCGGGTGGCGTGATGGGAGGCGCTATGTCCCAGGAGGGTACAACATCCGGCTGCATCCCGTAACCCGGCGGAAGTTCCAGGACCTTCTGCTGCTTCTCGCAGCGTCGCCGCCGACGTCCGCCCGGCGCGAACGTCTTCACGGTCGCCAAAAAGCCGACCCCGCTCATGTCTTCTCGCCAAGGTTTCGTTTTCGCGCGGTCTCTCTCGCCCGTCTGATGCCCGACCGACCCTCCGACCAAGTCCTATCTGCAGCTACTGGAGCGTTCGGGAGAGAAACCGGACGGTGTACTCAGTGAAAATCGATGAGCGGAAGTGACCGACGAATTACCGGCTAATCAATCGATCGATTCGGTAATCCACATGGAAACCATGGCGAGAGCTTCGGAAAGAATACATTTTTTTTCGTGATTAAATTTCAGACTGCTAATGCGACAGCGGCACGGGGTGACGCTATTCCGAGAGAATGTGCGCGCGATGAAATGTAAACGGCAGGAAATTGTAGCAACGCTATACAGAATTAAAATTTGAGAACGTAGGCGCGACATAAAATTGTGGCGACGTTATAAAAACTTCGCGACAGATAAATGTCATACGAATGAGAAAACAATATTTTTTTTTTAACAAAATACCTCTTCACAAACATTTCAGTTTTATTCATAGTTTATTTAAGGGTCCATCCGTGCCCATGCCACTATTTGCCGATGGATTTTATTGATTCATATCTTGGTCCAATGTATACCATGAGCAATTGATTCGGCGCGAGAGAGAGATAGAGAAACGTAGCGTTATTTTGACAACAATGGTTGCGCAACCGACGCGGCGTAGCTTTGCAATGAAAGTTTAAGACGATCACCAGTTGCGCGCCCTAATAACGAGTGTCGTATTAAATCGGTCGTTACACACCGAGAGATAAGAAGCGTAAACCGTCTGCGCTACAAACTGTATTCAGCGAAAAACTTTTAATCGCGCTCGGTCGTTAATCCTACTGTACTGACGAATAAGCTTCTTTCAACTTACAGTACGAAGCGCGAAACACTTGGCCCATTTCCCGCGGTGATCTTGATTCAAATCGAAACATACTAATGCGATATTTGCGAATAAAATCGCGTGCGAAAACGGGGTTTCATCAAACACGTGTTTCTCGCGCAAAAAAGAAGAATCTGGCGCGAGATTAAACGGTTTCGCCCTTCATTTAATTTTTGTTGGTGCGAGATTAAAGCGTTGGAACCTTTCTAGAAATGAGATTGAACTTTTTACCGAGTCTAACGACGCGACGTCTCTAATTGCGTGCGGCTCGATCTATTATTATGAAACGGACGTTAAATTAAAAAGCAGTACCAGCGATTTCGCAGAATTCTCTAAATTGCGTGTACTTCGTTATCGACTGTCAAAGCAATAAAAACATAGTATTATATTACTGCGTAAATGACTAAACTGTATCGATACTAAGAATAATAAAAATAATTTAGCTGATAATACTCAACATCTTACGTACTTCTCTCCATACAGTATTCACCGAGATAAAATAAAGTTAATCGACATTTATAACCGGGACTTTTCTAATTTAGTTTCGAAAATAATTTTCTCGTTGTTATTCAGCGCTTTATCTTGTTTCAAATATATCCAGGATTAAGAGCTTCCGATCGATTGAGATTGTTTGCAGGGTTGCGCGCAATTTCAAACTTTTCCATGGAACGCTGCATAGACGAGCTACCGGAATTTGCATCGCATTCTCTGTAAAAGCTGCTCACAAGTAGAAACGGACGTTAACGCACAAAGAATTCGGCTATCGAAATTTTTCACGAGTTTTGGATGCTTGCAATTTAAGCAGCAAACGTTTGGGATTTGTTCAAAGTATGCACGCAAAATTATAATATGTTGCTGGAGAATTAATACTAAAATGTAGACGCAAAATGAATAATATAATAATCGCCCACGCTCATGTTTTTGCATTTACAACAATCTCATCTAAATCTCACGATATTATTAATATTTTAAGCTTATTCATATATCGCGTGTTCCAAGAACGAAACATATTAGGTCGATCGATCGATATTCACGAGAATATTAAACACGGAAATATTTTATGTATCTCTTCCGATCTACGAGTTGCATCGAGATGATGGATTTTGATATCGCCCGTAGGATGTACCGCCGCTGAAATTTATGAACTACGTACGTTTTATATTAAATTACCGATGTCAGCCACTTTTCATTTATGAAACTTTAATGTCTTCGCCTACATCCTCATCGCGCGTTTGCGTTCTCTGTCTAGGAAAAATACGTTTTCTCCTCATGTATTATGTGTGAAAACTCACTGGAGATTCCTGCCGGAAGTTTCGCATGTGTATCTGTCTGTTGCGACAAATGCGGTTGATGGTGATCGAGAATGATGATATGCAGCGTTCCCTTTGATGCTAATCTGTTTCATGCTAATTACATTGCACAACGATGGCTTTCCAAACAGACAATCCCGATAACTTAATAAACGGAACGTGACAGGCAGTTAATAAATCAAACTTAATAATAGCTCGTTTCACAGTGGATACGAAAAATAAAACTCACATTAAAAAGCGGATTTTACACAAAAATGGACTCGTGATTCCCTCCTCCGATGATCCTCGCAACGTGTTAAGTGAAAACGAAGGTCGGCGCAACAAAACATTAAGATTGCGCGATTTAAAAAAATACGACATGTCTCATCAACATTCGCTGACACACAAGGCAAGAAAGAAGTCCATCGCGAAAAAAAAAAACAAGCGGAGTTCGTCCGTGTTGTGATTTTGCTAATTGCGCGATCTACTTTAGTTTCTCGATCGAGTGACCTTGACGAGCCGCCGTGTATCGGAGGGGGTCGACCCGCGCCGGAAGTGCGAATCGATCACCAGTTGCGCGCGTAGGCTGCGATGAAAGTGAGCGTATTCTTCCCCAAGGAACGGATGTGCACCCCTCGCGAGTGCGTGCCTCGTACTGACGGTTCGTTACCGCTCGCGCGCCTTGCGAGTCCCAGTAGTCGAAGCCGGCTGAGCGCGCGCATCCCAAGTGGTCGCGATCGCGGCTGCGCGAAACAAGTAGTAGAAACGGAAGATTACTGCGGCCGCTCCGGCGCGCTCGCTCGGCGGAAAGACGTGTGGGCGTTCGGCTGATGGTTGCAAAGAGAGACGCAGTGGGGATTGCCAAAGGATGGAGACAGGGCTGGACCGTTTCGAGAGATACAGCGGACAAATTGCACCGATAACTTGCGACGAATCTAGCTGGCCGAATCCAACCGGGCTGGCATCGCGCGGAGGTTTGAAAGAAACCGAGATTTATCTCGGCCACGCATATTGAAGCGGGCTTTATCTAGCGGGAAGAATAATAACCAGTTGTAATATAACAGAACGACAATGAAGAATAGAGCTTTACTTAACGCTAAGCTTATATGCATATTGTATATAAATGTCAGATACATTTCAAAATAATATAATAATAACGTAAAATCAGATACATTTCCAATAATGCGAGAATCCGTCTGCCATCGTGCTACATGGATATGGAAATATTTTTTCTATCTGAGAAAACTTTTTCCAGAAGTTCTGAAAAATTTCCAGAACTGCACGTAAGCTTTTATTTCACGGCGGAGTCAATTATCTTACTGTGTTATGAACGATATCTTTTTATTTTATGGATTGCGAAATAACGGAAAACATAAAATCCTGTTTATTAATATTTTACAGTACCTTATTAGTGGCTCAAGAAATCGTAAATAATAATATTCTTCAACATAAATTTTATGCGATAATATCCAGAAAGTTATAATAACTGTAGTTCATCGAATTTTATGATAAACATGATATTGATTCCTACGACGCATTTATGGCTTTACAGCAACTAAAGATTAAATAATATTTCAGGCTTTAATTTGATCCTCATTAATTAACAAATCATAATCTTCGTATTAAGTATCACAACAGAATCTCCAATGTAATAATCTTGCATGACTTCATTGCTTCCGTAATGAGTGACGTGAATTATCATTTCAATTTATTACATTCTTTTTTTAATATTTTATTATATAACTAATTATAATTACGATATAAATAATATTGCAATTTGTAAAAAAGATTTTTTTTAATGTTATTTCTCGCATATTTATACTCGGCTATTCAGTATCCCAATTCTTTTTTACAATCATTTCCACTTGTATATGCATTGCTAGATTATAATAAATATTTTGCTAATAAGTCTATATGTATAATTAACATACATTATTAATATTTATTAAGATCTATCGATAAATGTAGTTGCAGTTAATATAATATAATAATCAACATTCGCAAAAGAAAATCTGAGCTTGTAATTGTAAGCTTAAAGAGTAAATAAGCGAGCAAAAGAGAAAATAATATGTTAGATAATATTTTCTTTTCTTTTATAATCTCAATCAATTGTGCTTAATTATTTTCACTAGCATGAAATAAAGTTTTTCAAGAAAGATGCGTGTGTTTTTAATACCTTGATAATCTTCGCGTTATACCGTATATTTTACAAATATATATGTTCCTAATTAAATGGAAAACAATTATGTGAGAGATTATTTTACAAAGAACTAAAACGTACCTTTTATTTAAATAAAAAAAAATAGAACGATTATTAATGCGAATGAAAATGAGAAAATATTCGTATTTGCTACATCGTCATACATGAAAACGATATTCAATAATTATTATTATTATTATTTCCATGGAAAGCTATCTCACGGGTATCGTGTAATGACAATCTAGCTACAATTATCTGCATTATTCGATATTTGTCGTACAAAAACATTATCGTTCGATGGATGTAGTGAGCAACCGCCGATTAATTCTCTAGCCGCATTTCCGCGGGCATATCTGCACAATTGCAATATTTATATTATATAATCCACGTATTTCTGATAAAGCTCACACGTTCGATCGTGTATCTATTGGCTATGGAATATCCATACACTTCAGCTTACCGGCCACGGGCACGATATACATATCAGGGTATCTACTTCATTATTCATCGCGCACGTATTTCATCCCTAACTCGAAAGAGTACATTTAAAATTGCGATAAGAGAGAGCTCGTACAACACTATTGCTACTTTTCCGTACGTGAAGAGAAATTCTTACGTGAAAAATCTATTGCGAAAGGATACACTGCGAAATTTAATATCTATATATATACATATCAGAATCTCGTCGTTCGCTCCGCGGGATTAAGTGCACGCGCAATTTTCGAATCGACGCAGCGAAAAGGAAAGACCAGACGAATGGGGCACCACGCGACTACAATCCATGCCTGTAGCCAGAAAGAGGAGTAGGAGAAAAGGTAGGAGAAGGGAGATCGCACGAGGGATCGAGGAAGACCGAGGGATCGCCGTAGGGCGGCGGGGCGAGGACGGGACCGGCGTCGTGCAATCCGCTATTCGTACCCCGGGCAAGGGAACCGATCGTTACTGGGGAAAACTCGGATGGCGGTGGAGGGGCCTTTTCATTTTCCGAGAGGGTGCCGCTGCCGGCTGCTGTCTGGAGGGAGGGAGCTGCGGGAACGAATGGTACGACGGAGGTGGAGGGAAAATTCGCCGTTCCGCGCTCCGGATTGAGGGACGCGGGGAGAGAGCGGAGGTTTTTTTTTCCTTTCTCTGCGCGCGATCGGGATCCATGCTGTGGCATCAGCAGTATCGATCGTTATTTTTTTTTTTTTATTAAGAGATATAAGCGAAGAATAAGCTATCCTGCTCCATCGGGCACGTATTGCTCCTATCTTTCTTATTATTCTCAAATTAAGTTTCTCGTATCCCACTTTCATTTTTCCTCACAGATATTTATTGCACTGTCACTAACAAAACCGCGTGTGTGTACATGACCTGTAAATGTGCGCGATTGTCCGCAGTGTATTGAGCTCGGATCGGGTTTATTAAGCCCGAATGACTGTGCGGATCAGTCATCCCCGTGGAAAGTATCGATCATTATATACTCTTCGATTCCTCGACCCTCTAGAATTCGTTGCCCTCAGATAGAGTTACACACTATCTACCTTGGTCCATCAACATGTATAGATAATGCCGGCCAATTTCATCAAGACCTGTCGACCTTCGGCTCCGGTAAGCCAGAAGATGAGACGGCACCGGAACAGGAATAACGAGAGACTGAGAACGACGCGTGTGGCGACCGGAGAGACTGTCGCGCATTACATTTTCACTACTGTCTCCACTACATAGTGATAATATGATATCATATTTATTTTATGATGTACCACAGCGTGCCCCCATCAACCTTGAAATGTCACGAACTATAATATTTCAAGGGATAATATTTCACGAAATGTTCATTAGCATAAAGTCATAATAGGATGCGGTGTAGTTTGTATAATGACGTTTTTGAAATCTGCCCTGCGCCTCGCTTTCCGCAAATGTGGTATTAATAATACACGACGATTGTTTACCGTAGTAGTGATACCGGGTAAAAGCAGATGCACGCGACATTTCAATATTGCAATATTGGAAAAAGATAATTTCCCAACAGATCCCAACTCGAGGCCACTGCCACGAGACGCATCGAGAAATTTTTCTCGATTAATGCCGCGACAACTCGAAGGACTTGCTCTTTCGATCGTCGCTATGGCAGAAAAAGCCATTTCGCGCGAGCGAGAATTCTTTTGAGAATGAGTGAAAGTGGAAAAGGGAGACCGGTTTATGGGCTTCGCTGTTTTACGAGCATCAGGTGCGAATGAATTTGCTGGGAATTCGATTCGCGATATAGTCCTGTGAATGACGCATGAATGGTCCACTCAAAAGTTGTTTTAACGAACATAAAAAAATAAATAAAAAAACCCCATCTTTTTAATTACTTTGTCTATATCGCAATACCTTTTTTTATTTTTACCGCCGATTAATACTGCGGGATGTTTCAAAATATTGCGCGAAAAGATGTCACACGCGTGTGTTACGCTTTAAAGAGTATATAGTCACATTTAAGCTATTAAAGTAACTAACTTGTACCAACGCTGGTACACGCAGTAAGGTAAAGCGAAAGTTTATTGAGTTGGCTTGCTCACGAATCGTCTGAAGGGTAGCCGTTTCAATTTTGTCCAACCAATTAGTAGGCTACCTCGTCTACCTAAAGCCAGAGAAATATATCCAGTACTGTCGTACATAAGCAATTTCCGCAGAAACCTCGTATAAAATAGACGTATCGTAAAAAAGACAAGTTTATACTAGCCGTAAAAAAAAAGAAGGAACAAATGGAAGGTACGAGCGGAAAATAAATGAATGCGGCCGCGAAACGCGCCTCGACTTGATATGAATCGAGCGTGCTTGAAACCTTCTTTGAGCAAATGTTCCCGCCAACGAATTTCTAGACTTTATAACGAGAGCACCGCGACTGGATGGCTCGTTAATTAAAGTGCCATCTCGTCGTCACTTCACATCATTCCTTGTATACGCGTTATGTTTGTGTGGGCGATATCAATTGCGGTGTCGATTAAAAAAGTGAAAGATAATAATTGGGCAATTATAATTCAATCAATTATCTAGTTTTATTTCCCATATTTTATCAGTATATATTGAACTTCTTTTGCTACATAATTTTCCCAAATTACATAGATCTAATTAAATAGATTGATTAACAAATCGATCTTTATTAAACTTAAGTTTGAAAAAGTTAGAATTACTAGATGATTACTAGATGATCTTTTTTCTGGAAGACAAATGGAAGAAAATATTACGCTTTATTTTATCTAACATTACATTTTTCAGTCACGACAAAGAACCAAGAGCATTTCTCGCTATCACCGGAACAATTCTCGAGACAAGCGGCGGAATGTTCCTAACGAAATAAATTTTCTATCGTAGGTGAAAAAATTCCGATACTCTACACAGTCGCCCGCGGAAAAACAATTATTCGGTTGCCATCGATATTCGCCGTACAGTAATTAATTATTTTATCTCGCGACGGGCTTACCGTGCAACTCTTCTTAGCTATTATCGGACATTTCTCGTTTAGCAAAATTACGTTCTTCTTTTAGCGGGTTCAATGTGCACGAGCAATAAATAATATAAAATTGACTGCAATCCTAAGAACGAATGCATTGTTTTTCATTTCGCGTGACGAATTTGTTTGTTCAGCATTTTTCTCATGTCTTATGAATGTCGTGCATTTGTGCAATTTTCTTTGTGAAAAGTTCACATAAACATCAGGTTAATGCTTGTTATAGTTTCTGTAGTCTCGTTCGCGCATCTCATTCATGATATATATAGCCCATAACCATAAAATGGCAGGGATTCGGATTTCATAGATGTAAATTTGAGAGAGAGGAAGAAATAAAAGTTGTTTCGAAATAAACAAACCTTAAATAAGAATACATTTTACTGTTAGTTTACAAGAATAAAACTTGTAAAGAAGCAATATCTATGAAAATATATTCTGTTAGAGAATAATTTTTAAAAGGAAACAAAAATAGCGACTGAAGAGCAAGCACGTGTTAAAGAAACTTGTCGCAAAGGAAAAATATTACTTTGATCTTTTAAAAGAATATTTTATTAATGTAATCAATCGTATTGTAATAAATATTAAAAATTATTTTTTAAAATACATTACATTTTTATTATAAAATTTATCTGACTTCATCTAAGGATGATCCATTAATATCTATAAAATGCACGCGACAATAAATATTAAAACACATATGTTCATAAAAATGAGAATCGTATTTGCGTTGACTAAGTAAAAGCTCTTTCATTTTTTATAAATGCTGCGTCAAGAATGCCAACATGAATTTCAGTCGTTCTCGGATTACTTTTCCAAAATGGCTGCTGAATTTCCCACACTATGTAGATAAGCTGCGAGTGCAAAGATATATTTATATAATGTACTTATCGGTCTCTTTGATCTTCCCGCGATACGAAATTTCACGCGAATATCTCACGAACTCGAAAGGAGAAATTTTTGATAATCCCGAAGCGAACAACCAGAATTCCCCCTTGGGCGGGAGCGCATTTTCTGCTTTAATACTGGAATTTCGTTTCGCCGCAATGTAGTCTCGTGTCGCGATTACTAAATGTTTTATTAAGCCTGTCACGAACTATTCTATATTATATTTTCTCAGAGAAGGCTGCAGAATGTGAAATAAATGTTGGAAAGTGCAGAACGTAATGGTTTCATTATACTGAAACACATTTCAATTAAGGAAACGCGATAAAACACATAAAAATTGGCTATCATTCTTTTTTTGCCAGGAACGGTACGATTAGGCCAATTAACCAGGCTAAATGAAATATAACCGTCGCAACGAACTTTAACGAAACGAAATTTTGAGTTTTACAAAAATGTTTAACACGTGTGCGTTCAATTAAGGTTTTCATCTCGGTTAAAAGGGATAATAAAGGTTCATTCCCTTAATGTCTGGAAATATTAAATAAATATCGCCCCTAAAATGCCGTTATACTATCAAGTACGGGGTGGGATCCATTATGATTTCAGAGTACTGCTTTTTCTTCATTTCTCTACGCGAGGCATGTTATGTCAAAAGGGCACGTGCTTTGGATATTCGCGGCAGACTCCGAAGTTCATGCATTGACGTAAATCACGCTTTGTGAATAAATTTAACACGAAAAACCCGATGGCGATTGCAATGATGAAACGACTTAATATATGACGTATAAATATTCACGACCGGTGAATGTATACGTTGTACATTACGTTAATGTTCGAGTTTCCAAGTATTCTGAACTAGGGCTTACATCAAATGATCATTATAAATTAAACTTAAGGTTAATCAAGAAGCTCGAAATTTTCGTACTTAGTTCGCATTAATGCAGCGAAGATACGAGATGCCTCGATTCTCAACGTTAGATAACTCCGCTGAACTTCCCGTCGAGTTATCGCTATGGAAATTCGATACTGAAGCCGTCTAGAAGCCCGTGCTTGAAAGGACATCCGGTGGGACACCCGCTGTATACGGATTTAGTCGCCCACGGCTGCGAGTCATGAAGCGACTATATGGAAACACACACGAAATTGTGTTTCGTATTCTTGGGCGAATCAATGACGCCGCCAAGAATTGCACCGAAATAGCGTCGCGATGCCGCCACGACACGTGAGAAAGCGTCTCATGTTTATTACACCCACGTCGGCGGTTGCTCATGAATGGTTATTCGCGTGGAGGATGAATGAATCGCCCGATCGTATCCCGTGACATTACGATGTTTGCACGGAGTCTTTTAGAACGTCACCGAGATTCATTTCGTCGTTAAATCCTTGCGATCTCACTTATTTTCTAGATGGAATTATAGATAAAATTTCTCAAAGTTGAACGCATGCGGGAAGAAACTTTAATAAGTTTGATTGTAAGTCGTAATCAGACTTGTTATACGCTAAATGAAAAAGATTCGGGCTACGTAGATTGCTTTAAGAAAAACATTTACATTTCTATTACAATTTCTAATAAGTTTGTCTTTGAAAGGGAGAAGAAATCTGAGAAATTCGAAATAATAGCTAATTGTACGATACTATGTATTATAAACTAGGTTTTTCTATGTTCGAACATTATTCCGTTGCGAACGTATTGATTCAACGAGCGTATTCCTACTTTTTTCTATTCAGAATATTGATAAGCATATATTACATTAAAATAAATAATTTCAAAGAACATAGAAAATTAGTTAGCTTTGAAAATTTAAAAATTGACTCAGATTACTTCTTTGCTCTTGCAATCTGTACGAAAACCTATCCTATCTAATTTTCAAATATACGTTTTCTTGCCGAAGTCTTGAAAATCTTTAAAATTGATGAAAGGCTTTGTATGCCCGCGATTCGGAAGTCATTCAGATGAAAAAATTTGGGAAGACGTGCAATCCTCTTGCAGTCAAAATGCGGACAAGGTCAATCACTACTACCGTCGCTCAACTATTATATAATTCCGCCCTTTTAAGCTTTGATGTCCAACGAACGCTGTCTATTCCACGGCCTGTCTCTCTCGTCGTGGCTGTCCTTTTGAAACTCGGTCAGGGTTGACATCAGCTAAATTTCGCATTTACTAAGTCTTTGTAAAACGCGATATTGTCCACGATATTTCGTCCATATTCTTTATTTCTTTATAATAAAAAAACGAAAACGTATTTCTTTTGTGGGCAAATGATATCCACGTGAAGTATTTAATAATGTTTTCTTATTAGTTCGGAAAGAATCATTATAATCTTTAAATATTTAGATTTTTTGAAAAAAAATGCAATATTAAGACAAGTTAATTTTTTTAAAACAGAATTAATTTTTTCAAATTATTATCAATTTTATTTTATTTTATTCACGCATTGTTAGATTAATGCAATGGAACTAAATGCTTCGTTGAAACAGCATGCAAGTTAGTACAGTTTACGTTTCTATCTAATAAACTACAATTACATAGATGTACGATAAACGTCAAATGGGTTAAGTGAAAATAATTAAATAATGTCTCTCACGTGTAAATACTGGTGTAAATGCATTTAGCGACGGCAACGTGGCAAAAGTTAGGAGCAGTGCGCGGTGAAACGACGAACGTGTCAAGAATTGTGTAACCGAATAGTATAATTGCGGAGGAGTATCGTTGATTATATTTTCCCTAGCAAGATAGACGTGTATGCAGCAGCTTAATTGTAAAATGGCGTAGTTAAACGTATGATTTATTAGTACAGAACATGCGTCACAAATTTATTTGAATAATATGAGTTCCGCCCGATTGAGGTTGTCCAAATATGTTACGCTAAACGAATCTCTGATTGCGTGCGAGCGCTTATTTTATGAATAAGCCTTATGAATAAGCCGGTTTTTCTTTACACCCTCACATTTTAAACGTGTATCCTATGGCGCACGTGCTATACAAACGTAGACGGAATGTTATCAATTCAATAATATCTATCCTCCACCATGCAATCAGTTCCGGGGATTTAAATTTTGATTGCAATGTATGATTAAACTCGGCGATAATGAACCATCATAATACTCGAAATGATAATACTTGATGATAATTATACTTGATTCGATAATTCTAACTTAATTCTTTAAAAACCGCAATCATTACAATTAAATAATTAAAAAGTATTGAGAAATATTCTTTTCCATGTATTCTATTTTTATATCATATAAATCAGTATCATTTTTTTAAATTAATATGAAAAGCAGCATCAAATTAAAAATTTGTGTTAAAAAAATAAACGTCCATATTTTGAAATTCAAATATAATTAAATAAATAAAATGCGGAGATGAGAGAGAAATGGAGATGACCGTACTGGATCAAATGACGCGTATTATATTCAAAATACTGGCAAAAAAACTGAATAACGTTTTATCCGATTTTACATCAATGATGGAAAGGAAAATAAATATCGGGGCCGCGATTGGTTCCGCCAATCAATAGTGGCATCACGAACATCTATATCACGTCATTCCTCTAATCTTTGCAACTCCTGTTCGACTATCATCCTATTCGACCTCTCGAGCACGGTGAGCTCGTTCCCTGTCCGAGTTCTCCGATTGATCAATCTACACCAACAGGAATATCTTCCATCTTTCTTCATGCATTCCAGTACATATTCATCATCGCCAAGGACCAACCCTCGAAGTTGTACCTGCTGAGACTGGCCTGCTCTGATCGATCACTATTGCCTCACTAGTATCCCCTTGGAGACGATTCAAGGTGAAACGACCAACGGCTCGCTAAACGATTAAATTTTTTTCCTTCGTCCAAATCACTTAATAGAAAAGTAATACCAGTCTCGCGTGTTAGCATGACGGTTACATAAAACAAAGTAATACAAAAAATAAATTAAATGAATAATATTTGTTTATAAATTTTTTACAGTAAAAAAATAAAGATAACAGAATACAAGATCTTACGTGTTGCTTATTAATTTGCAATATTAAGTTTGTGTATTTTATTCTTTTATCTCTCTGGCAACGGAAAAAGTTTACGCTTGCGCGTTTATTGCTTTAACGTTCAACGTTTTAAGAAAAATTACAGATTTATAGCGTCTGATTGGATATAAAATGATGGACGTGCAACGTGAAAACGTTCATCTATCGCCATTACGGATCTCGCTTACAGTTACTTTGCCCTCTTCGACGAGGTAGGAAATATTGCGAAGAAATTGTTTGCGAAACCTTGACATTCTTTTAATTCCTCATCGATCCTCCGCCTCCACGGGACTTTCTTGCGAGAGTACTTCGCCGGTCTCAGCTGCAAGGGACATATAAAAATTCAGTGGAGGAGTTCCAATCGTGTCGTGCACAGCCATCCTTTCTACAATACATGAGCTTACGCCGGAAGTGCACAACGTCTCAATAGAAAGTTTTCGCTAAAGTGTAGGCGAACGTGTGATATGAAATCGGCATTGGATGAAACGAGGCAGTTATTTCGCAATCTAGAAAAGCATGGAAAACGTGGAGATTCACTCGTGAGAAAATGCATAACTTAAATAATTCCATCGAGTCCGCCCACATACGGACGAAGAGATTTTCCCGTGAGACACACATGTGAATAACATTTCTTGTAATAATATTACAAACACAATAATTAATTAATTTAAAATAAATTACGTTAGTGTTTTAAGCTCTCAAAGAATGGCAATCATGTTGATGCAGTTTCCATCTTCAGCTATTATGTTGCAATAAAATATTTTCATAAAGAATTCCATAAAATGAGGGAAAAATATAAATAAAAATATGAATGTAAATATAAATAAAAATAACAGTAAACATATATACGTAAAATAATAAAAAATATATTAAAATATTTTAAATTAATAACAAAATTTTTTCGCTTTCTTTCTTGCTTCCTTTTCCTTTTTCCTTTGTAAGACTGAATTTCTAAAATTTAAAACGAAAAGAGAAAAAATGGTGAAAAAATATGTTACTAACTCTTGACAAACAGAAAAAAAGCGTAAAGGATTTTTTCTTGACAAATATTTATGACTTTTACAGTTAACGGGAGGAAGTCTGAATGCTTCGTTATTTATTTTTAAACATCTTATGAGAGGTAAGAAATGTAATGCGGAAAGTTATATAAGAAACATAACACAACTTTTTCTATCATACCTGACTTATGATCGATTATGCTGCAAACTGAAACCAACATGTCATCTTAGGAGGTATAAGAAACGGACTGTCACTAACAAGATCGCGAAGCATAACGTCGCGTCGTCGTGAATTAGTTTTTAAATAAATGGAAAAACAAATGACTCTTAATAATCCGATACGAATTGATATTCAAAATTTAAAAGCTGTTTATAAAGATATAAAAATTTAAATAAGTATAAAAATTAATTAATGACGCGAGAATATTTGTCGGTTTATTTTTTGTAATAATCGTTAATAATAATTTACACTGTAAAATTGTAAAGTGTTTCAGTTTCAGTTTGCATGTATTTTAAGTTTATTTTGTCGAATAATCCCGATGTTCAAAAGAGAAAAGTTTCCAGTACTATAAAGACACACACAAAGAGATTTAGAGAGATCCGTCGTCTTTCTCGTTCGCTTTCATTTCAGTCGGTACACCCAACTTATGGAAATAAATTGATGGCATGAAGCAAAGTTGCTGGGCTATCAGCAGTTTATGGAAGGAACAAAGATAAGAAACCACCATCATGCTTTGTGAGCGCGAAAAAGTGTACGCGAAGATGGTAACATAAAAATTCAGTCAATGTTAATCATTATTTAACTTAATAATATTATCTTCCATCCGGATCATCTTATCTCCTTTTAAAAGAAATTTCTATCTTGTCAACTGTTCAAAACTTATGATAAAAAATGTATAATAACGAAAGTTGTAGATTTTGTACTTTTTGTGCTACATTTTCAATCCTAAGAGCTTAATAATTAGTTTAGATGAAGACCTTAAAATTTTTCGCTTTAATATTCATTAATTTTGCAAATACAAAGCAAAAAATGGCAATTTTTTTATTTTTATTTCTACCTATTTTTTACCGAAATTAATTATCTGTCATAAATGTGGTAGCTTATTAAAGTTGAAATTGAGACTTCAAGTAGGTATTACATGAAGCGATAAAAAGAAAGAGAGGACTGTTTTAATATTTATCATAAATGAGTAATTATCTTCGGTCCTCATTTGAGAAGACTCTACTCTGTACTTTGATTTCTTATACATTATTCCCTTGGATTTCGTCTGTTTTGACCTGAATATGTCCCTCGGTAAATCTCGCATACATATTTGCTAAATCCAAATTTTCAAACTTTGATTAATTATATTAATTATGAATTTATGCTCTTGAAATATTCGACAGCAAATTAAAGACGCTCAAAAAATCTTGAAATTAATTACAGCGGATTTCGAATTATTAATCGCGATACTTCTAAAAAAGATTTATTATAGTGACCGAGTTGCGTAATCGAGAAACCATAAGCAAGTACCGCAAATCTTCAGTACCTGATAAAAAAGGGAAGGGAAGTAGGTGCAAACACTGGTAGGAGGACCGTGAATTTTCCGGTTTCCGAAGGTCAAGACCTCGACCTCCATTCGGTTCCTACATCGGTCGTCGGGGCGTTTCGCGGGGATTCTTGCATCGATTTCGGTAGATGAAACTCCACCCAGTCTTTCTAGCGCTTGCGGGAAACAAATTGACAAGAGGGGGCTAACTAGTGATGGCCTGGATCCAATCTTTTACTTACAATTTTCGAACAAAGCAATAATCTCTTATTAACATAAGACACAACCTTGCATTGTAAATCATATTCGGCATTAATATCTTTTTTCTTCCATAAGTACAAGGAGATATATTGTTTCAATTTAAAGATACTGCGCTGACGTAAAAAATTGTTTAATATTTTCACATTATTATCTTAAAATGTCTGTACAATTATTTTTAAATATTTTTGTGATACATGATGCTAGATCATGTCATACATGAATGTTTAAACTTTGGTTGTTAATAGTGAGAGTGAATGCATCAATCCCATCACTACAGGGATTGCCAGGGATATTGCGGCGGAAGTATCGATAGCGACATCGGGAATTTCGTTTAGAATTCATGCCCCAATTCATAACTGCCTGTACTTCGTCTCGCGCTGGCCTATTGAATCGTAGATTGAAATCGGTTCGTGCAGCCAGTGTGGATACGGTCGGCAATTTTGCGGTCGAAATTTCGTTAATAAAATATATCGGCCCGTTCTTCACCGTTGAGGGTTATCCACGGACCGTGGAGAACCGTCGCTATCGCTGGCATATTTCACTGGCACGAATACCCGAAACAATTAGCGACCATAAACTATACCTAATGTACGCGATAGTTCATGCGGCCAAGCAATCGCAATGATATAGTGCAATTAGTTAATTGTTCAATTTTTAAATAAACTTAAAATTGTTAATATTTCCATTATTTCAGCATCGACTTTTGTCGGATTTTTTTGAACAAATTCTGATTTTTAATTTTTAAAACTCCATATTTTCTGACAACTTTTTTATGAAATAAAAAACAAAAAAGTATGACTAGAATAAAAATATAAAAAAACAAAAAAGCAACGCTTCAAATTTTCTTTGTCCTATAATACTGTTGTCAGTTTAAGTGGCTCAATTTTATTGCTTATTATTACGAGATAAACCAAATTTGTGACCGTGAAGTAAATCAGCAGTAGTAGGCGGTCTGACGTATATTTCGCTCCTATTTACGTGTGTAAGCAACCCTCGGATAGGAATGTAATTTGCATGCCGCCATCGATTTATTCCGAGCCTTAACCCACGCAGTCCTCGAGCTGGGTTCTCCAGTTACACCTCATTTTCCTTACCCCTCTAGTTCCACTCGGCACTCCACTATACGTGGATCGTGGCACGTGTACGCAGATAGAGAAGCGGTCGAGATGTTCATCGGGTGTGTCAAAATCCGCGGGAGATGCCGAGCCGGGGAAAAATATATTTATTCTCAACGGTTCCCCAGGTAACCCAGGCGTTATTAGCATCGAAATTTTCATGTTATTAGTCAAATTCATATTTATTAGTTAAATGCTAAGTACTTCCATGAACGAAAACAGTGCTATTTTCGTCAATGGCTATTTTTAGTCGATTCTGGAACACCCTGTATATGCCACGGGAAGTACGTGATAGTCATCGAAATCCGGAATCGACCACGCTGCTTTTCCAGCGTGTAATAGGAACATGGTTCGATTGATCGCCAATTCAAATATATCTTTGTTTGATATTGGCCAGAGACTATATAATAATCTAATACTTTTTCGACGGTAAAAAATAAATTTAGTTACAAATGCAATTTTTGGAATATCACAATTTTTCTCCATTGTGCCCTACAAGACATTAATTTTTATTTATTAAAAATTGATAAAGAAAAAGCAACTTTCGATAAAATTAGACATTATTATTTACACATTACACATACTTTCATCTATTGATATAAAAATAAGATATAACGTTCAATATTAACAGTATTGAATAAAGCGAAAAGTTTACGTATTGGGTAATTTACGATTTACCAACTGTATTTTTACGAGCAAATAAATTATCCGATTCAATCCTATAAATAACTTCGAGCAAATGTCGACAATTTATAAAAAAGTATCAATCGCAGCAATCAATCCCTTAATAAAAGTTTCCTTTATTTACGCTCATTAAAAACGTCGGAATAAAATCGCAAAACTTGGAATTCGTCCAGACTCGCGTACAATGATAAATTCAATACTACAAAAAGAAATAGTTTAATCAGTTCTGACAGTTATACTCACTGCAGATTAGCGTGGAAATTTTCCACAATGCGCATACGATTCAACGGTTTTCATTATAGCAGCCTGAGACTCTCTTAAACGCTTCTTAAACGATTAAACGAGGCGCACTGTTAAGTGTTTTGTTGTCGAGTAAGTTATCGTCTTCCATATCTACAGACTGCACGGACTTATTACGAAAGTTCACTATCTTCACCAGACACGCAACCGGTCTTCCGCCGATGCAAGAATTTCCAGCGGAGTTGCTTCAAAAATCGCGAAGTGTTTAGAGTGTTCAGAACGGCGAAATATAGCGGATAAAAGCTCGACGATAATTGCGCGCTATTGTTCGCTTCCCGCAAAGTGAGAACTTTCGGCAATACGCGGGAAAATAGCTCCGCGATGGGAAAACAATGGCAAGAGATGCGAAACTGAATTTCGCGCGCTTTTTGCGATCCGACGGTTTGCAAATGATTATCGCGTAAAAAAATATCTCCCACGGCCGTGTGTGCAGCGAGGGAAAATTATCGCGTGGCAAACACTCGAATAAACAATGTCAGATCGGTTAATCCGCAAATGGTATTTTCACTCTCGACGGGATTGGAGCGCTTCCCTGGATAATACACGCCGCACGCGTTAATTCGAGTGTAAATAATCCGTCTGAATTAAATCTCGATTAGATGCGGATTGCGCCCGTCGAGCCGGCTCGTTTATATAAGCGAGAAGAGCGGCGCTTAAAAAGATGGTCGTGATTTCGCACACGAAAATGCGAATGTCACGAGCCATTAATTTCGCGCGAGCATTAAGCAAAATAAACGGTCGCGCGCGGAAGCGTTTTCTCTAGCTCCGCGCGCGCGCGTCGCAAGACCAAGAAATAAAAAATAATATTAGATTTACGATTGCCTCGCAAACACGCCGGCACGCCACCACGTCCTCGTTCGAATTATTAATTCAACTATAACCTGGCAACGGACAGCGCGCACTGGGCATTACGATACAATTCTTCTTGCGCGCGGCAACGTAATGCAATTATGTCAGCGCGGTTTAAATTGATTTATGTGCTAAAGGAAAATGGTCTATTCTGTATTCGCAGAAATATCAATCCTATTGAACTGGAATCAGTCGAACCATGTTTCATGATTTGGAGATAAAGGGAGAGATGAAAATGTATTTTATACTTTAATAGAAAAATTTTTTTTAATATATATTTATATTAAAAAAAATATATATATATTAAAATCATATCTCGCTATTATGTAATATATATTTTTTTAATATATAATATTTCTCTTCATTTTTCCCCGGAGTGAGATCAGAAAAAAATTTTTTTCTAAGGCGTACGACTCAATTAAAATTCTTTCTATATTTTTCTGTAGCGAATTAATGTCAACATTAATATTATTCCATTGTGATTCGTTATAAACGTAATCATAATAAAAAATAGCCAAGTTTTTAATTACAAAGAGTTTTTACAGCATAACGACCGAAAGAAAATATTTGTCGGTATCCTTATGATATTATTTTAAGCCCTCGATCCCACTCTAAATTCCGCCCTTCCCGACTCAAACATAACGCGTTTGCACTTCGCTTTTTCAAGTAGCTCACCCTTTTAGGAACAAAGTGTCCGTGTGCCTGGATGTTCCATAATGTCCGGAGACAGCGGCTAAACTAAAATAAACGATTATCTGCTACCACTAAGGACAGTCTGGTGCTGGAGTAAGGCGATTTTAGGACGTCGTATCAGGATTACAGGAGGAAAAGTAAGTAGCGGAGGGCCGGCCTTGTCTCCAAGGTTTCACGTAACTGTAGTAACCTATTTTACGCGACTTTCGTCATTCGTTCCCCGCGGGAGAGGCACGGTATCAAGGAATAAATTTCAGATATAGAGGCGGCGATACGTGGCCGATACAATGCCGATGGGCGGACATTTACGAGCGCCTGTGCAGATATTTTTCCACGTGGACCTGGTTTGATTCACGGCCGGCTCTTCCCCGAATAGATACGAGTGAATTGTATAGGCTCGCGCTCGAAACCACCAGTCGATAGATTGATTCTATCTCTCTTTTTTTTATGATTCCTTTCCATCCTCGCTTCTCTCGGACCGTCCTACCGCTAAGTTGATGCTATTAATTGCGAGTTATATCAAACGCACACTGAGAGAAAAAAAATAGTTACTTTTAACCTGAAAACCACAATTTTATAATATTTCTAACACGAAATATGATTAACTTGACTATATGCATCATTATGTTAACCGTAATTATCGTTACAAATATTCGAAAATTGTGGTTGAGGCCAAAAGTAACTGTATTTCTCTCTTAGTACAAGAATACAATTCATAATTGGCAAACGTAGATACACAGATCTAATACAGATTTGTGCTGCCTTTGTTCAGACATAAATTATCAAATACATGGATGTTGGTTTCCCCAACATTCCCAGGACTCAGTTGTTAAAGCACCGCAGATATTGCGTAAATAATGCCTATTCAGTCGCGTTAACCGTAACGTACCACTGTCCGAACAATTTTCTATTTCAGCGTGTGCCACAGCATGAAAATAAAGCTACGTTCTACCATTGCTACATGTTTCGTCGACCGCTATATTTTTCGCTTAGCTGGCGCTAAGCCACGCCCGTGTCCGACACAGTTTTCGAATTGCCTGCTCTATGCGCTACGTTCAATATACATTAATGGATATGGCAATCGCAAAGTAGCATCCCTGAAATCGCAATCTAAAATCTTCCGGCGCAAGAGCGCGATAAACGGTGTGGGTTTATCAAGAAAAGTGCATCCGACGTGTTTTCACTTATGTACATTAATAGACGGCATGTAAAAAAATGTGCCTCTCGCAGGGCGCAATATGCTATAAAAAATTCTGACATGAAATGACCGCAAGATAGATGAGATTACTAGTAATCTCCCTCTCTTTCGTCGTCGCACGTCACGAGGAGTGATTTATTGTTTCGTTAAACGGATAATATTTACGTTACTTACATTTTTTTTGACTTATGCCTACGATTGCCGCGACTTTCCTTGTGAATGTGCATATTTCAAAAGTGCCTCGTATCAGTCACGTAATGCACTTACCTGAAACAGAAAAATAAAGGAGATATTATTATTATATTAGTACAATGTTCATAAGTATCGTTATACAATGACAACCAATCTCAATTTGCACTCGTTATATTGTTATATAACAAGATTATGCGATTTAACAAGGGCCATATGATATACGGAATCAATTTTCAAATGTATTTCCAATTTTTCGCTTCTCTAGATTCTCTAGCGAAAAATGTGTTTGCAGAATGTGTATGACTGTTACATAATGCAACGAAGTTTCATGATGCGAGAGGATACAACATGAAGTTTCAATTTTCAATTTCATATCGCATTTTCATTTCCTCTCCATTTTCAATATAGAAGAGAAAATATTGCGTAATATCATGTATGATTAAAAGTCCCCTACTATAATATCACAAATTTCGCTCTTGCAATTATTATATACTTTTTTAAAATTCTTAATAAAACTCCGAGAAATTGATATAAGGTGGTTACAAAACAATTAGAAAATGTAACAAGCTTTTGCTATGAGTATCACATGAGCCGCCTGAAATAAAATTAACAAATGAATTAAATACAAAAGAGATATTTTTATTCAACCACGTACAAATGAGAGCAGCTGGAAAAATAAGAGGCCGAGAATGCAAGGATAAATCACAAAGCAAAAAAATTCTTTCTACGGAATTTTGTAATGTCACGGCCAGTTGGTATGCGGCGATGCATACCAAGAATTTCTGAGCCCGAAAAATAACTACCCTCCGATATCCACCTCTTTCTCTTTTACTCGCGAGAAGACAGCTGATGCATCCGCTTCAATCGACTACTCGTCGAATTCCAGCGATTAAATATCTACCAAGTTGAGAGGAATTTCATCTCTATTGTAGAAAGGATTCCCAAGACGCTTTGTACAGTATGTAATAATATGCGATCGTGATATTTCTCCTTTGATACATACATATACATATATATGTAAAGCGCAGTTAATCGAGCAAGTTATTTTTTCGTGCAAAATGTGTGGCAAAAATCTGAAAAAATCTTTTTCTCGCTAACAAATTTTTCTACGTAATTTTTTAATACATAATATTTACTTGCCTGTTTGCTTAATTTTTAAATATTGCGTGCAAAATTATTAAAATTAAAAAACACAAGTCAGCGTACAAACATCACAACTCGATAATCTTCGGAAAGGTAAGTTAATTGTTTCTATTTGTAGAGCTGTTCGAGGAAAGGAATAATTATTGTCTACGGTCATTGGATCGTCTACTGCTTGGCCGTTAAATTGCTGGCGATTGTTTGCTTCCACTGTGTATCCTTCTGGCTGAGCTGTATCTGAGTGTTACTACTAGAAGTGGCGCGCACGGTTCGACGAGGCCAATTAATTACAATTCAAGTAAATAGCCATCGAAGCTATTACAAGTAACATGAATTATAGTATCAGTAGATACAAGGAAATAACAATTTATTTTAATAAATTTAGTATAAATACCATCTTCTTAACTAAATACAGGATTAACATCAAATAAAATAAAATCAATTATTCACTTATGCAAATGTAAATTTTTATTATAGGCATAACTAAGATTTTATTTTAGTTATGTCTATAATAGTTTGTGTGCGGATTTGTATTTAATTATATCTCAGATGCTTATTTAATAAATGTATATTTATATGTGTCAAATATCAAATGTTGAGTAAATGATTTTTTCATTTTCCCCGAAAAATTTCCTGATACTTTCAAAAATTGTTGAATCTAATTAACACACAGAGAATTTTAATGTCTTAAAACGAAAAATGACCCGAGCAAGCGCGTCGCAGTCACGGAATTTTCTCTCATCGCCACGGGGGTGTCGATTTTCTCGCTTGCCGAGACGCGAATCTGATCGTTTCTCCGCGTACTCCGTCGTCACGTCTCCCGCGCTCTGAAAGCATCCAGTCGTGAAAGTTCTCTCCGGCGTTTTATTCCTCCGGAATCGCTGACAAGCGAGAAGGCGAGAGCGCCGTGACGGCGGCGGAAGCGCCGTTCCATTCCGAGAAACACTTCCTTCTTAGACGGGAGTTGCTCACGTCCAGGAAACCCGAAAGCTCTTTCCTTCTTTCTTCCCTCCCACCCCCGCGGCCCTGATGGGTGCCACCCATGTCCCTTCAAGGTTAATTTAATACAAAAGCGACGAGATTTTGTTTCGAGATTCCCGCGTGCACTCTCTCGCTTCCCTCGGCCGGAACCGCGACGGCGGATGCTCGGGAGTGCCGAAAGCACTCGCAACCCACTCGCCAAGTTCCCATCTCGGTTGCGATTCCGCGGTCTCGTTGAGATATGTCCTTACTTACTCTACTCTTCCGCCGCGTGTGCATGCGCCCGCGAGATGTATTGTAGGTATTCATCGCGTTCAGTGCAAAAATTGCGCACCCCGCATGTTCACGAGGGAAAAATCTTAAATCAACGTTTACGACATCTCCTGGAGAATGCTACGGCGCATCCGAAACTGTTACAACGCGTAACGCCCATTTTGTATGATAAACGCAAACAAGATTATTTTATATCTCAAATTGGTATTTTCATATTTATCATACAAAAAGGCCAGTATTTTTTAATTAAAAATTTTACGCTATTAATTTCATTTTTCTCAAAGAATAAAATTTAATCGAAAAATTAATTAAATTAATTAAATTAAATTAAATGTTATAAGGAGACACTTTTTGATATTTAACGAGTTTAAAACACATATTTTCTTAAAACATGTATTTCGTTTCAACGAATAAGTAATCGTTAAAATTACATTCCTAAAAATAGCAAGCGCTAACGATTTTTTTTGCAGCTAATCTCTCTTTCGCATATTTTATTTTTATTCTTTCTTAATCCTCCTAAGTTTAAATTAAAACTATCTGGTACATGTCTACCATAAAATCGTTTCACCTTGGAAGCCAGATTACCTTTCGAATAAGACTACTAGCATATGAGATCACGCGAAATTCACTTTAAGCCAATTTTACGGAGATTTTCAGGGAACAATGGGAACGTAGGTTCTTCGCTAGCTTAAGCAGAGGAAATTTAAATGATGATGGAAGAGATAAATAAATGGATCGGTTGGCTCATGACACGCGAACGATCCATATATCCAAGATTAGCTAGCTGCTGCGATTGTAAAATTAGTCATCGGCAGAAGGTAGATTTCCAATTCGCGCGAGCTAATGGAGAATAGGAACAGTTTATTCTTAATCGCGATAATGATTTGCGCCATTATCTCTATTACGAATATCCAGTTACGCTGCCTTCGCTCCCACGAATTCGTCGCGAATATTCGAAGCGCTCGTGCGAAGGAATGTAGGATTACACACGTGTTTCATATCTCAGACCTGGTTCGTGTTTAAGCGCTATCTAACCAATATTATGTACATATGCGTTCTGCCTAGCTCCAAGCAGGTTGGAAGTTCACACCCGATGTCTGGGGAGATTCCAGATGTTAAACATCGCGAGGATTCGTCAGCACAGAGTAACTGCATGCAACTTGCGCGGTACTTGACGCAGTTTCACATACGTGATTTAGAAACAGAACTAGAAAAAAAAAACGAAACAAAATGAAAATACCGGTGAAAAACCAATTTCTGTATATTTCGCCGCTGGAGTTCCAGCGCGCGCGGTCTCGAACATTTCCGCAGACCGCAAACTAGCGAGAGCGGAAACAGCCAACTCAATAACCTTCGTAACTTTTACTAAACGTAAACATTGCGAACGCCACTCGAGATTAATGTCGAGAACTGGCACTTCCTACCTTCCAGCATCTCTCGTGGACGATGGGGCACGGGGATCGGTATTAGGTTGCACGGAGTTACGAGTCTGTGGAGGCGTGCGCATTCTGTTTAACTATCGCCCTCCGTTTTGTGGGCGCAGCGTGCAGCTGTGCAACTGCGACTGTGTGCGTGACTGCAGACCCGTGACGATGCATGGCGCATCTCTGTACAAACGTGCACACACACGCCGTTGAGATACACGTACACGCAGATAATTCGCGGTTCGTTGCAGTCGCAATTGCATGCGCTGCATGGACGCGATAATCGGAAAGCATTTCGCCATCCGTGAAAAGACAACCTTCCTCCCTTTGCCGGGCTTCCCGTCCGATCAACCTCGCCTCCGCCTCGCCTGTGCATAAACCCCTCGAAAGTCGGCAGAGAGGTGTGCACGCGCCACGTCGGGGCGAGATAAACCCCCTCGGAATGATGTATTATGTTTGGCGAGTTTGCGAGTATCGCCCCGAGAGAGAAAATACGCTCCTGCCCGAGAGATTTCGCGAATTATGAGAGCGCAATGCGCCAACGGCACGTCGGTCGATTTGGCTCATTCCACAGTTACACGTGGAATTGTCGGAAGTAGTTGGGCGACTTATTAATCAGATAGAAGTACAAGGGGAAAGAACTCTTCTCCGACGCTTGACAATGAATTATGACTGCTCTTGGACAATGAATTATAATGAAGAATTGTGGGACGTATGAAGAAGTATTGCTGCTCTCATAGATACATGCAGGTTATTGCTCTTTCACAGCATCCAATTTTTACAGCGTTGCTTTTTACTAAATTTTTACATCGTCTGTCGACAAAGAGACCCTCCTCTTCCGCTTACATCTCACAAGCGCAAATAAATGCTAGAAGACTAAAAATATTAAGGAATTTAAAATGATCACAGTTAGAAGAGAAAACATTAAATGGGTTAAGCGTGTGTCTATCGCAAATATTACAATAATTACGTCGATAAAATCGTACGTATACGGAGACGGGAAACCATATTTCCAGAAGCAATAGAGAGATTAATGACAAGGACAATTAGTAATTGATATTAAGCTCTGCGGATTGTGGTCTGGCAGGCTCTCGTAACCGATTTAGTCGACAGTACATATGGCGCGCTCGAGAACCTATTAATACACATTCCGTCGTCGCTGTAACGTCCGCAATTTTTCCCAATTTCAGCGATAAAATGTTTTATTAAAAAAATGTGATGTCGCGCGGGCGGCAATTCGAATTCTGCAAGTGCAGAGTAAATCTCTCACGCAGACATTCGTGTGACAATACATTTTAATCTATCTGTTACATATATACCGGCTTACACGGCGAGTGTAATAAAAAATCGTCATATTATTAATATCACGGCTATTTCATTATACACATCGCACTGCAGCCAGTTCTACGTTTAATCGCATGGTTGTCTGCTATTTACCTTGTCTTCAAAGAGGGATGAATATCTCTAACCCCTTGTGGATTTTCATGCAATACTGTTTTCCTTTTCAAATATGTGACATAATTTCTCTCACTGTAAAAGAACAGGGGTAATATAAGTGTCGTAGGAAAAAAAATATATATATACAGGGT
>VBVR01000508.1:0-48121 GCA_011638315.1 Tetramorium parvispinum | reverse complement strand
AATCGTTGCAGCATAAAATTGTACAATTATTATTCAAGTAACAGTAAGACATTTTTTATTTTTTAAGTAATTTTGCTTCAAAATTCTCTCAATATTTATAACTTGTAATAATAAAATTCTTTTTTAGTAAAAGATATGCGTTTTGCAGAATCATCTTCTGACAATTATTGCACCAAAAAAAAAATTTTTTTTATATACGTTATCTTTTACGGAATCTTTTAAATCTTAGAGGATTTTGCTCTTATTTTGACCTCAAAAGGATTCCTCTGAAATCAAGAGAAAAATAGTATAAACAAGAATATTTAAGAGAAAAAAAAGTATTTTTCACTTTATTGAAAAAGGAATACGTTTGCTGTAAAACAATAAGCTTAGAATATGAGATTTAGGAAAAATCCCTTTGAATGTAAAATACACAAAATTGAATGTAAAATTTTTTAGGGGTATGCGAAATATTATGAATGGAAAGAAGCAATAATTGTGCATTTATTAAAAAAGTTTCCTATCTGGGAGAATATTTGAGGTTTAAAAATCGTTAATTAGTTTTTACAACTTTGATTATACGATACTGTTTATCGAAATATATTTTATAAATGTTTTATGTATAAATTTACACGAAATATGCAGAAAAAATCTATGCTCGATGACATTGATAATTCTTCTATTTATTTGATTTTTATGAATGTGTTTTGATTGTTATTATATGATAACGAGTTTAGTATACATACATACGCACGGTGTGAATTTATTTTATATGTCACATGACTGATTAAGTGTTTTACCGATACCCTCTTCGACATCTCCCGTTCAGCTCAATTGGTTTCGAAAGACTTTTAATAGCGCTGCCTCTGGGGACCTCGACTCTCCGCGCAAATTGGCGACTTTCCCCAGTAAAATCGGCGCTATTCCCCGATAATAAGGACGTGATATATGTCACGATCAAACATCTTTATTTTCCCGAACATTGAATCTCATAAATACTAGATCCATCAAAATCAATATGAACAGAATCAAACAGATCTTTAATAATTTTTTAATTTTATAAACAAAATACACACATTTTTTTATTTTATTTAATATAGAGATATGTATTTCATTAAAATTATATACACACAATTTTAATTCTAATTGCTAATTCTAATTTAGATCGTGATGTGCAACAAGAATATACTAAACAAAAATTCTGGTTAAAAACGGACGAATCAGAAAAATCTTGTAAAATTGAAAGTATTCTGGTTATTATAAGTTATAAAGTATTGAGTTCTATTATAATAAGAATATTTCATCAATCCTACAAGATTTTCTGATTCGTCCGTTTTTCACCAGAATTTTTGTTCAGTATTAGCAATGAATACATGGTAAAATTTTAAGAATACAATTATAAAGCAACGTAAATTTTAATTAAAAACTATCTCGAAGAGCAACATGCTAGAGATAAATTTTGAGTCAATATATAGATAATCGATCAAACTCGCGTAGTATGGAAACACGATCGATCTCCGGCGGAAAAGGAGGCGACTGTAAATCGAGCGGAGTCGCGGGATGTAACGAAATGACTAACAACTCGAACGAACCGTGTACACGAGGCAGTCAAACTTCATCTCTAATTCAGTTGAGCCGTAGATGATCAAAGAACGAAAAACACGTCCGTCGCCCGACGTCGTTCCTTCGTATGGTTTCGGGCGATCGGGGCGAGCGATTGCGGCCCACCAACGTTCCGAAGAAAGACGTTTACAGTAAATGAGAATCGGCGAGAGCCGGAAGGAGAGAAGAAAAATAAACGCGCGAGGGGACAAGAAGAACGGGGAATGAGGGAATTCGCGTTTCTTCCTGCTTCGAGAATCATCGACGTCGGCAAAGTAGACGGGCGATCCGTCGTCGCCCGCAGCACCTTCGCTCAGCCTTTTCTACCGCAGTTTATTCAACTTGTTCTTTATTTCAAGTGGACTCGATTATCTTCTCATTTCACCGAACTGTTTTGAGCACCTCGCGCCGCGTTGGCCAGCTGCCAAAACAATTCCGACGCGAGGAGCACCGCGCATCGTGACAATAAATGTAATCTTAATCCCTCCGGTATCTTCAGTACAGTTTGGTATTTTAATTGAGAACTTGCAGAGAGAAGTTTGATAAATGAGTTGGACTGAATCGTTACTGTATGCAAACGTATGCATCTCTTCTAAAGTTGGCAGGCTTATAAAGTAATAGTTTCCTTTCTGGATATACTGAGAGAAAAATATAGCACCCAAAAAAAAGTTTAATGTACGTCGAATCCTTTAAATCTTAGAGGATTTTACTCTTATTTTAACCTCAAGAGAATTCCTCTGAAATCCAGAGAAAAATATAAACAAGAGTATTTAAGATAGAAAAAAGTTTTTCACTTTATTGAAAGAGGAATATGTTTGTTGTAAAACTAAAAAACAGTGAGCTTAGAATATGAGATTATAGGAAAAATCACTTTGAACGTAAAATAACTTTTTTTTGGGTGCGTTACTTTTTTGGCCTCAACCACAATTTTATAATATTTTTAACAATAAAAATGATTAACTTAACTATGCACCATTGTTAACCATAATTATTGTTAGAAATATTATAAAATTGTGGTTGAGGTCAAAAGTAACTATCATAAAAAAGAAAGTATTTTACGTTCAAAGTGATTTTTCCTATAATCTCATTTCTAAGCTTACTATTTTACAGCAAACATGTTCCTCTTTCAATAAAGTGAAAAATACTTTTTTCTCTTTTAAATACTTTTGTTTATACTATTTTTCTCTTGATTTCAGAGGAATCCTTTTGAGGTCAATATAAGAATAAAATCCTTTAAGATTTAAAGGATTCCACAAATATCAAAATTATTTCTTTTTCAGGGATATTTTTTTCTCAATATATGATAATGTAATTTCAGAAGAATTGTAAAGAATATTGTGTAGTACGTTTTTTTGTAAAGATAAATAAATTGATAACGTGCGTTTAGTGGATTTGTCATCTCGTGTGCTTTTCTTTTGTAATATAATTGAAAAGCGTTTGAGAAAATTACTACATTTATAAAAGTTATAACAATAATGAGTAGTTGACAGGAGTATTATTAGTAGATAAAATTACAAGATACATCGCACATAAAAGAATGACGGTGAAAGGCAAATGGAAATTCTGCTCGCTTAAAACGGGATTACGCTCGTTAGTTTACGTGGCCGACTTTAATAATTTTGTAGCAGATTGAAGCAGATCAAGTCGACGTCTATTGTCGAAGATATCGCGATGATGCGGGAATACGAGGTTCGGAGAAAACCGCTCTCGCGCTCTCGACGCTCGTATAAAATATATTAGCCGATACTTTACCGTAGCTTATTAGGGAACGCGACCAGAAATGTAATCTCCCCGCCGGCGGAACAAATCTCCGTAGCAAAAAACGAATCCGTGATTATCGTAACGATCTCTTCGTTTCCTCATTCGGCGGACGCGCGCGGAGCGGCGGCGGCATTCCGCATCCCGCGCACGTATATAGAGTCGGATTTATTCGCGAGCGGAGTTACGCCATTGGACGCCGGGAGAGCATTATTTACCTTGGTAATTACAGCGAGGCCGGGTTCCACGCCGGTGGCTCGCGAGCCACAAATTATCGAATGCGAGTTTTCGTTGTTTTCGGCGATGCGAGGGCGTGCCGGCCAGACGAGAATCGTTAAATTCCCTTTACAATCCGCCGTAATTTTTTTTCCGCGGACCTTGGACCAAGGTCGAGGCTACGGCGGATCTCCTTGGCGACCGAGTCGCCGAGCTAGAATAAACTTCGTTCCCCCCCTCCCCCCTACTTTGGTAGTTTTCTCAGATTTTATGTGCACCGGTTTCTCTTACGACCGTTTAATTGCCGTCCGATGCATGAAGCTGGTAAATTGCGCGCGATACTTGATATGTCCCTCCGCGCGGCATAATTAGATCCGAAGCGGCATTATATACGACTGCTCTTATCCAATCGGCTATTAATTTGTTCCTGTATCCATAGTCGTTAATTTTAACCAGAATAACGCATCTTTTAAGATACGAAAGCGTGACGTCTTTAAATAATTAAATTGTATCTAATGATGGAATGATTTAATTCGTATATCCTTTCTCGATAAGAGGCTTTTAGTTCTCGCAAAATTAATGAACTGTCTCTAGTAAATTTATAGAAATAATTATTCACCGTAATATGTTCTACATTAAAAAAAGGATTGGCTATAATAATTTAGTCTTGATAAAAATTATCAACAATCTTGGTGAAATAGTTTCAACTAAACATGTACGTCACTATGACAAAATAATGTTATAAAAATGAAATGTTCATAATTATTATCAAATATTTCGTTATTATTATTATATTTAGTAATACTAACTAAATATTTCAAAAATTGCATTACTAAATGCATCTTATAAGTATTCTATACATAATTTTTTTTTTCAGTGTAAAACGCAATGATTCGAATTACACATTTTTTAAGTAAATTCCAAATATCTATACTGAGAGAAAATATAGTTACTTTTGGCCTCAACCATTTTATAATATTTCTAACACGAAATATGATTAATTTAACTATATGCATCATTATGTTAACTATCGTTAAAAATATAAAATTGTGGTTGAGGCCAAAAGTAACTGTATTTTTTTCTCAGTGTAAATATCTAATCTTCAACTTCTTTCGACAATCGCTTTTTCTCAGCTCCTAGCATTACCTTTGCTTTCGGATTTTCCACTGCAATATCCACATATTATTAACGGTGCAAAGGATAGCAGCGGATAATCCCATTTCGTATGATCACGTCGCCGAAAAGAGTCTCTCGGCGAGGGCGGATCGTGGTTTTGCCGGCTTAGAGAAATCTTAGCCGACAGCTCGCGATTCCCCCGGAGGAGCTCGCAGGAAGACCCACGCGAGCGATCGCGCCTGGGTTTTTTTGCGTGCAATTTTGCGGGGGTAACCTAAGCCGTGGACGGTCGCGGCCGCCGGGACGTTCCGCGAAGAGATACCGGGGGAAGTCTTACGAACTCCTTAAGCTCCACCGGGCATCTTCTTCCCGTTAACGAGCCACGAACCAAGAAACAGCTAGTCGGTAATTGGATCGGCCGATCGACTCCTTTATGCGCCGGCTGTGCTACCACGGCGAGCAATGCGGTCTTCCTCAAAACCGCGCCAGGGTGTACACGCCGTGCGAGACGGAGGGTCACGGTAACGTTATTAACCCGTAATCGAGCCCCGGGCAAACAATGAGGCGGTTTATTCAAGTCGGTGCCCTCGCGATCATGCCCTTCGGCACCTCCGACCGTCCTTCCCGAGCCGCCGAACTTCGTCACCCCTCGCAACAAGTTCCTATGTAATGTTACGTAAACTTCTTGTGTCTGATCGGGGATGCCGGGTCTTTCTTTTCCTTTCCGAATGACTTAATGGGGTCTTTCAATATTTATGTGAACCTCGTCGTGAGTCGGATGAATTGCGGGACAAACAAAATAAAGTCTCGAAATTTAGGATGAAAATTGAATGAAATTAGTTTCTTGATTTAATAACGTTTTGTACATTTGTACATACACAGAGAGAACGATTTGTTTGGAATAGGCAAATAAAATTATTTATTTAAAGAAACAAGTACGATTATTGGATTTTTCAAAGAACATTTTTTCTCTATTTGTTTGTTTCATTCAAACAACATTGTATTACACAAAATATTATCTTTATTGTCCAGAAAAAAGTATTATTTTGTTGTATTATATTTGTGAATAATACTTATACATTATTTGAAAAAATTAAATAATCGTATTTGTTTCTTCAAATAAACAGTTTTTCCAAAGAAATAATTCTTTGTTTTTAAATAAATCTACAAAAATTTTTCTGTGTATATTATCTTACACATTTTAATGTAAAAATACCTTTAAAATTTAAATCATCAGAAATCAAAAATGTTAACCAAAGTTAAGCGATATTTCGCAACATTAAAAAAACGACCAGTCCATAATTAGATAAATTCTTCGGAATTTGCCTATTAATTAGGTAGGTTCGTTAGAACTTACTCCAGTTGGAAGGAATTTGGGAATCGTCAGCATAAAAGATGCAGAAGCAATGGAGAAATTACTATGATGATCGATGTACCAAGTCTGGAAATGAAAGGAAACACGCAAATTTATGGGAAAAGTTTCGCAGTCCTTGCGAACTTTACGGAATGACGTAGGCATAACCCCCTCGAGAGAGCGAGAGAGAAGCGAGTTAAAAACTGGAAAGTAAAGATTAATGCCGGCCGGATTAACGTAAAGCGATATTTTAATGCAATTACGTGTATCGCATAATAGCCGATCTTCGGACCTGCTTCTTTCGCGATTTAATATTCGTACCTAAGTGGATTACATGTACGTGTCGAGCGATGTTTAATTACAACAGGACGCAGAATGTAGTTTATTTTTTACTGCTCGATACTTAAATTTCTCCAAGTGTATAATTGCTTATAGAGCAGGCGGGAGAAACGTGTCTTTCGGTATTCCGATATCCCGCGCCGTTTTAAAACCTCCCTAGTAAGTGATGCTTAAAATACTTCCGCGGATATATCATTGCTTTAATAACGTCACGCGGACTAGCAGCGGCAATAAAGCGCTTGAAATATTGCCCCGCGAATTCCGATACCGAGTCGAGTCGCGTCGCGCCGCTCCGCGCGGCGCGTATAACCAGACGCAATTTTTCTCGTTATCGCGGGCAAGGTATGAAATAACGAGATTTCACTATCGGCTTTGAACAGAGATCGGGGCGAGAAGTGAACTCGCTGGAAACATCACGGAGAAACGGCGATAGTGATGAGCCAGCGCCGAAGGGATTTCCATAACCGAGTCGACCGGACGCGGAACCGCCTTGTCGACCGAGCTGTCGCTGCAACCGGTGCAAGCGTATTCGATTTTCACGGGTCACATCGCCGGAAACTTATTATTCTCTCCCCGCAGAAGGAACAAGGGGAGAGAGAGAGAGAGAGAAAGAGAGAGATGGAAAAACCGGAAGTAATGCTGGAAAGAGGAACGAGGTTTCACTTGTCGATGCACGGAATCAAAGGACAAAAGCGAGAGAGAGAGAGAGAGAGAGAGAGAGAGAGTCCGATACATTGTGTAAACTACGACTGTACGCTTCGCAGATGAAACACGGCACGGTGACACGATAAAGAACTTTGGTCTCGTTTTGATTTGATTTGCGATCGAGGGCGCGCGCTTCCGATTCGATTCCGCAAATGGATCAATCGCGAGGCTTGAGGAAAATGCCTAGATACGAAAACTTGATTATGCAGAAATGAATTTCTGCGATATCCCACGTGATGGACGTTCCCTGTAACGAGCGGCGTGCTGCCCTTAGCGGCGCCAATCACGGTCTCCAATTAGAAAGGTAAACGTACCTCCGGCGAGTAGCATTGAAATTCGTTCAATTAACCTGCGATTTTCCACGGCGTCCGGGGTCTACGAGGCGTTGCTCGATAGCCATTGAAAGGGCGCCTCTATTACGTCACCGGGTGGAAAAACGATTTCCTTTAGCTTCCTCTCGCCCGTACGTTTCCGTACGCTTAGGTGGTCGTGCGTTTCCATTCTCCACGGGCGGGATCACGATTTCGTGACTTCGTGAGCGCGTGCGCGCGCGCGCGCGGCTTCGTGAACGGTGGGCGTATCGATCGTTCGGCCTCGATGCCAATAAGATCCTTAGGTAAATCCTAAGCCGATGAGACGAGTCGAAGATCAGCGCGCAAAGACCGAAAGGCTCCGAGTCGGCGGAGGGCTAATCCTAATTGAGTCGCCTTATAAAAGAGTTCGACTAGTCACTTTGTACTCCTCGTGACTTCCGTCCGTCCCTTTCTTCCTTTTCCGTCTCATCCCCTTCCCTTCTCTTCCCTGCCGTCTCGAACGAGCGAGGAGCGTTTTCCGTCGCGCCGGGGGTAACTTTCATGATGGATTCCGAAATTGATTTCTCGACTGCATCCACGTGCCTCGGAGCGAATCGCTTCCCGGTCGCGGTGTCGTAACTTCGAGTCGTGAAAACGAGCGAATCGAACGATCGGCCGCGATACCCGCCTTGCTTATTCTAGGTCGGCCCGGGGTTGAGTTATATAACGCTGAATGACGAAGTGGAAGACTTTGATTAAAGTTCGATCAGCCTCTGTTTTTTCCAGGCGGCTTTATTGGCTGTCGATGAAGCGCCGGGAAGGAGAAACTCATTGCTGTCTCGCCTCGCTCTCCTTTCTCATTTTATTCTTATTAAGATTGATTTAAGATGGATTTATTCGGGATATTGGCTCGCGTTAGCTGTGTGCAGTCGCCGTCCCCGCCCACGCGCAACATGAGAGCAGATAGAGTTGGCGCCGCGGCCTTTTTTTTTTCCTCTCCCTCGATCGCGTTTTCTTCCGTCTCATTCTCCGCAACAGGTAGACGCGACATTCTAATTTTCTCGCGCAGAAATGGAGGAAAGCGAGAGAAACGCAACTCCCGTTCGCGCCCTTCCCCGCTGCACGCTCGATACCAACGTCGCCCCGTCACTCGATCCATTTTCATCGGATTGCCTCGCGCGGCGTTCAGGGTCCACGGGAAATACAGTACAGCCGATGATGGTGTGATCCTTTGATCCATTGTCTCGACAAGGCGTCGTCGGTGAGCCCCCGGGGAGCCCGCCACCGTCGCGTCGACGAAAAAGGCGAATTCTAATTTGACGAATGAGAAAGTTTCAAGGAGGCCTCTCGCAAGTCCCCCTCCCTTCCTCCTTGATAGCCCGCGACAAAGAGAGCGTCAAAGGCGGTGAGAAGAGAGTCGTTACGATATGTTAAAAAAAAGGAATACCGTTCATCGCGGACGAATGGCTGAGAGACCATCACGTCAGTGTCTCTCTCTCCTTCTGTGTGCGCGCAAAAGAAATCTAGAAACAAGGAAAACCTGTATTCACATTTGACATAACGGTATTTCAAGAAGTCTTGAAGATTTCCTTGGAGGTTCCAGCCCGCGACGCCTGGCGTTGCTTAAACGCATCACAAGTAGATTATAAAATCTGGATGCATAGTTTTTCTCAAGGGTGTTACGTACTACAAAAATTAAATTAAAATAAAAATTTAATACCAATAAAGAACAAGGGAATGCAGTTATCACTATGCCGATATCGATTATTTATTCAGTTACCGAATGGTATCATTAGCAAGACATGAGCCGAACGGAATAAGATTTCAGTTGAAATAGAACCCTCCTTCTCCATAAAGAATATGTGAAGAACCCAGGAGTGGCGGAGTACAGGTCATTAAAGTATAAATTAGCGACAGATAACAGTCAATTTGATTTTTCCAATCATAACGTTCGAACCTTTAACTCGCGAATTGTATTTTCAAGTAAATAAAAATAAAAAAATACTTTAGTAGTAAAATTAAATGAGAAATTCATCGTTATCTTTTGTCGCAGCCGAAAGGTGTTGCAACTAAACCTTCGAAATCCTGTCGTTATCAAAGTGTTGCGACTAATACTTCTAAACTCTGTCGCTGCCAAAGAACAACAATAAGTAATGTTATCCTATTTATTATTGCAGCCAAAGAGTGTTGCAACAAAACATTCCTCTTTCCTATGTCGAATAAGAAATTAAAAAGGGGCGGTACTCGGGTTCAACTTAAGCGTATTAAGTATCAAATTAAAAAGACATTTGAAATAGCAAGATCCTTTTCCACTAATAGTATAACTTAAACAATTAGAAGCTAAAGTTGTCAATCAAAAGGTTGAAGTAATTGTTCCATATAAACTAATTCCAATTGATTTAAAAACTATTTCATACAAATTAATCGAGATTGACTTTGAAATCAATTATCCTAATTTTAAACATATAAATTAGAAAGATTTCAAAATTTATCAGATGCGTTATCTTTTCGAAGTGGAATAAAAATCAATTAGTCCAAAACCCGGATAGATTACTTAAATGTATTGACCCAAAAACGGACATAAAACTCAACAATTTGTGACAAAGGGTTTAAAGTCTGTATCAGACTATTGGAGATTGAGGATTGCAAAGATTGTGAAGATTACAATTTGATCAATTAGTTGAATTTTAATTAATCTCCAATTCGCAATCCTCAATCTTTAATGCGTAGTTTGATACAGGTTTAACGTCTTCTTAACTTCTAGGAATTCTGATGTTTACCCAAAAAAAGTATTTTACGTTCAAAGTGACTTTTCTTATAATCTTTAGGAGTGACTTCAGCTAAATTATAATTAACTTAATTAGTGATTCTAAGGTTACTGTTTTACAGCAAATATTTTCCTCTTTCAATAAAGTGAAAAATACTTTTTTCTCTCTTAAATACTCTTGTTTATACTATTTTTCTCTTGATTTCAGAGGAATCCTTTTGAGGTCAATATGAGAGCAAAATCCTCAAAGATTTAGAGGATTCCACTTTATATAAAATATATAAAGTATATTAAAAATTACTTTTTTAGGGTGTTATTTAACGACGTTAACACTGGGACAGACATATAAATCAGATTTTAGTTTCACCGAACGTGTCGAAAGAGAAATTCCAATTCGATGAACAAAACAGTTTCGTGTTGGATAGGAGATGGCTGATAAATGATATGAATAAAGAAAGGCGACGTTGAAAGGCCATTGAGGTACAAACGTAAAGGCGAAGAAGAATGCGCCGGATCGTGCGAAGTATCGTTGCGCGAGAACGATCGAAGCCGGCTTCAAAGAGTCGTCGGGGCGCGCGCGTGAGGAAAACACGGCGAGAAAGGCGGAGGGTTGAGGCTGAACACGAAAACCCGGTGCCGCGTAATTAATAACCGTTCGAGCGGCGAGCGCCGAGCGTGGGTGTCGTAAAGTGGCTGTCGTTAGTCGCTCGTTGAAACGGCGCCTTACTGGCTGCCTGCAAATCGCGGACTGGCTCGCGTTCTGGCTTATTTCTCGCGCGCGTAGTCGCTCTGGTTCTCGAAAAACTGATTACCTGATTTAATAATGTTTCACGGCGGCACGAAGGATCCGAGATAATTATCTTCTCTTAGACGCCTATTGCCATGGCAAAAGCGAATCACGCCACCGCCTCACCACGTTGCCTCGACTTTAACGTCGCCATAAATCATCCGAATCGTTCGGTAAACGATATCTGTTTTGTATTTGCACAGTTTCTTGAGCGTTCCACTCTGTGAATGCAATCCTATTGTTTGATTTATAATAATTGAGATTTAATATATTCTTTGACAATTTAAAGTTGCGTTAGCGCGGAAATGTTATTTTACATTGTGATTTACGAATATTATCGGCTCCGAATAAAAAATGATTATATTTAACCGTTATCTGAATAAATCAAATTAATAATAAGAAGCCTTACATGGTCGATGCAGGATCTCTTTTGCATAATAATTTCTTCGAGTATATTTTTCTTTTGCTTAGTCAACTACGCGTCGAATGGATTTTTAGATCTTTAAAACGTAGTCTTAAACTAGAATGTCCTAAATTAAATTTGGAAATCAGTTTTAATAATTATAATACTACGTATTTAATAATTACAATAATACGTATCATTAAAACCAATTTTTTTCGCAACACACACTCTCTTATACAATATTTAATGATACATATTGGTATCGTAATTATTAAAATTGATTTCCAAATTTAATTTGGGACACTCTCATTTGTAAAAAATATACTCAAAGAAATTATTATGCCACAGAGATCCAGTCTCGACCGTATAAGGCTTCTTATTATTATTAATTTGAAAAAAATGATTATACTTACGTAATCCCACGATATACAAATGTTATCTATTGACACTGCTCATGACAATAATAAATGTACATAGTTCTACGACTCGTCTCTTCATCTTTTATCGCTCGTTTCTATCTATTGCACAAACGCACGATTCCGTCTGGGTCTTCGACGTTTTTGCTTCCCGAGTTAATTGCGATTGTAATCATCATGCCAAACGATTACGGTTAATAAATTACATTCAACCTATTATTATCGCGAGATTTTCGACAATCCCGTTACACCTCGCAACCTCTCGTCGTAGGCGATTAAATCACAAAGTTCCTCGGATTGAAATCGTTAGGAGAGAAAAGCTATTCATCAGAGTCAGTTTTGAAAAAATTGAAACCGGTAAATTCATTCTGCCTTTTCCAGTATACATACTCTATCTATGCGCATACTTCTGTCAAACTTTTACGCGAGAACGGTCATGGAGTTTGCGAGACAACGCAAGGCAACCGTTTCTTGAAATAAAAATGTGACGGTATTTATGAAGCTCTTCCGACGAACGAGAACGTAACAGCCGTATTCGTTCGCCGGCATTGATTGCCTCGGCGAAAACTTAACAGCCTGCTTCTCGATTCTGGGAAAATTGGCTCTGTCATACGTGCAGGTCTCCAATAGACCGGGGGCGAGCTTTCATAAGGAATAAGCTCGGCAGGTAGTCATCATCCGGGGTTAAGGGAAGCACGGTAGCTCGATGGAAGTAACGCCGGTGGCCGCCTTGTTTCGCCGTCAACGGTAGACGGTCGCTAGTAGGTTCCTGCAAATTGAAAGAGGCAAGGAGGCTTCTAAACCGCTTCCCGTTTGACGAGAACGGAAGCGTTCGAACGTTCCGTAGGACGTCCAGATTGGAAGGCTGGGTAATTTTACGTCACGTCGTGTCTGCGAGGACACAGGAAGCGCCTCAATTTCTCTCTCTCTCTCTCGATGGGATCGATGCCAATCGGCGTAGTATCGATAGCCGGCCGTCCGTAAAATTGATTCTGCTCTATCGGCTCCCTCGGGCTCGACCACGAGCCACAAAATCTCGTGGGAACCGAAAGGTGCTTCCTTATTTCTTCGTCACTCGTCCGGCCCTTCGGCCGTCTTACTCCCTCCTCTTTTCTTCGTATTTCATTTCTCTCCCTCTTTCATTCGCGAGCGGGCACGATCTCTCCTCTGCTCGGCTACCCGGTACTGTTGTTTGCTTTTCCGAAAGTGGTCCGATAGTGCGCGCACCTTCTGCCCCATGTCACAGGTCGATAAGATTTGTTCCTCGGCCACGAGTGCCCGTTGCATCGCGACACGGTCGACACGACATTCTCTCTCTCGAGTGTCCGAAGTGCCATTTTATAACCGATAAGTTCTACCTGAAGACGGCGAAATATTTACCGTGTCCTTCTGCTCCTCTTTATGCTCCTTTATTTTGCTTTCTTTGCTCGATTGTTGAACGAAAAAGATGCTGGCGCGTCGGTAGAGGAAAAAATTAAAAAAAAAAAAGAATTGCAGAGTGCTTGTCAGATACACGCATCTGCCACGGAGAGAGACTATTTCTGTTTCCTTATGTACAACGAATAAAACATTGAATAGAATTGTAACTTTTAAGAGAAAGACAAACCTACGACGTATATATTATGTTTTATTATAAAATGTAATTGTAAATATAGGATTTCGATAATATTAAAAAACTCAGACGTCAAGACATCTTGAAACAGGCACGTTCTTTGCAGCAAATTAAAAAAAAGCAGCGTAGATTTAAAATAAATTCAAGAATATTCGATGAAGCGTCACTTGAGAAAACGAAATGGTAAACTCTCTTAATTTAAGACAAGTTCAGTTTTCTACGTTCATATCGCGCAGTTTCTTTGGAATACCAGCTGTCAGGTCCCTCTAGTCAGTCGTTGCGATCGCATGACTCGTAAGAACGTCGAATCGGCGATATTATAATTCTTTAATGATACTTTACGGGCTCCCGCGCACACATATCACGCGGAATCCGCGCGGAAAGCGATTTAAGAAATGTCGGATTCCGACGTTATCTTCTAAATCAGAGAACGTGGAGAATCGTAATTCCGCGAAATCCACAACGCCAGGGTGAGTTACATTTACAGAAAGAGTTAACGCAGCGTGTTAAGGCCGGGCATCAGACTTCATTGGCCGTTCAACACAGTCGCGTCGAGCTCCCGTTCCCGAGACGCGCTATCGAAGATCGTTATCACGCGTGGCTTCTCCTCGATTCGTAGACACCATAACAGCGTGTACTGCCGCACCACATGGTACACGCATCCGTTGGTCAGCTTTTCCTCCCACCACCAGGAATTGATGCTCATGTTCTGGTGAAGATCCATCAGTGATATCTGGAGGACGGATAATTATCAGGGAAATAATCTTCCACTTGCCCGACGTTCTAAATTTATCGTACACTGAAAAAAAAATTGTAGGTAAACTTATAAGATGCGTTTAGTAATCCACTGAAAAATAATTTTACTTAAAAACGGACGAATCAGAAAATTTTGTAGGATCGATCAAATATTCTGATTATTATAATAGAACTCAATACTTTATAACTTATAATAATCAGAATTCTTACTATAATAACAAGAAGATTTTTCTGATTTATCTGTTTTTAATCACAATTTTTTTTCAGTGTGCAATTTTTGAATTATTTAATTAGTACTGTAAATATAATAATAATAATAACAAAACATTTGATAACAATTACACTGAAAAAAATCTAGTTAAAAACGAATGAGTCAGAAAAATCTTGTAGGATTGATCACATATTCTGGTTATTATAATAGGAATTCTAGTTATAATAATAATTATAAAGTATTGAATTCTATTATAATAATTAGAATTTCTATTATAATAACTAGAATATTTGATGAATCCTACAAGATTTATCTGATTCGTCCGTTTTTAACTAGAATTTTTTTTTCAGTGTACGAACATTTCATTTTTATAACATTAGTTTATCATAATGATCTATATGTTTAGTTGAAATTATTTTACCAAGGTATTTTTGGTAACTTTGTCAAGACTGGGTTATTATAATCAATTTCTTTTTTCAGTGTACAGGCAACGGTCTGTTTTATATTTACCAAGCTGAGGAATGTACCGAATGCAGCGGCGACAGTAGCCACCGCTGTCAACGTGTGCATAATTACGAGCAACTCTACTCCAACTACAATGGCGATTAATATAACGCCGAAACCAAATTCTATTAAATACGACCAGTCACCGCTCATATCCACCTGTCGGCCAATTGATTTGTCGTGCTTAACACGTGTGATAATGCTCGCGAACAGGTCAACGAGCTTTCAGCGCAATGACAAACGTATTAATGCAATTTATTTCATCCTCGCTATAAATACTTCTTTGATTTAACACATAGCGCAATGAGGAAGAGGGGGGGGGGGGCGTTTTACCAGATCAGAATACGCAATGGCAATACCGAACAGCTTTATGATCATGACGGTAATTAACGTAAATGACACTAAACCAGTAGCGTTCCAACCCTCCACTTTCGTCATGGACAACAGTGTCAGAAGCAAAAGCACAAGCACCACTTTCTAGAAGTAATAGGACTGTTAATTTTGGCTGACGCCGTCACAAATCACGGAAAAAAATTTCTTTTGACATTAACGACTGTGACATCATTTACCACAACCGTAGTTAATATTAATTGCACGCATAGAAATTTCGAGTTTTTAAATAGTACAACGTGAACAACACCCAGCAGCAAATAAAGGATTCTGTAACGCGATTATCAATATATTTATATAGTTATTGAAGCCTAAATATTATTAAATGTACTTACGATAAAATAACGATTGTTACAATTCGTGGAGACAAATACATCTTGATGATTGGTCTACAAGAAAACATATAAAATTCATGTTAAGGTACATCCATAACGAGATAAAAATAAAAATCCAAAAGTGTTGTTAAATCAACGTAAATGTGCTCAACGAGACAAATCAATTTATTCTTAAGATATCTACGAAAATTCAACGGCAGCTATTCCGGCAAAGACAGATTTGTCGAGAACTTCGAAGGCGCCGGCACTGATAAAGCAAGCTCTACGATTGGTTCTATCCTGGAAAATTCCAGAATAACTATGTTCGAAGCAGCACATCGGACGACAGTTCGGACTCGTTCGACAATACTAATTGTTCTCTCGGAGAGCAGCGTCGGGGAGCCACCCTCAGGCTCGGGGAAAAACTCAGCGACGTCGATCCTGCGTGGGCGACTTTAGTTCCTCTCTTTTACGTTCGATTAGTATCCGCGACGCGACGGCACGCAAGAAGTCTACGAACGTGACAGCAAAACGAAACAAAAGTCGCACGGCTGTTGTTTTCTCGCCACGTTCTCACGACTCGCAGCGCTTTTGGATAGCTTTCAATCACAGCGGAATTGAGATCGACGTCCCAATAGAGTCGCGAAGCGATATGAAAAGTCACGGCATTATGATAAATTTTGACATTCTGCAAATTCCAACAAGGAAATATTTCGTTTTATGAATGTCTTACACCTTACGTAATTATTACGGTGACTATCCGTCCAATATTACAGAGGACAATCCTTTATTTTAGGTCTGTGTCTTTTAGATTAATTTTTTTCTTGAAAACTTACTTTTGGCCTTTATTTCTGAAAAGGCCTGTAAAATATCCTGTTTCAGGCTTTATCACACAGTAAAAAATATTTTGTATTTGTGTTAAGATTTTCCTGTGTAGAAAGTTTTGTATTAAATTTCTAACACGGTCGTGTGTTAATTTAACATATCGCTGTGTTACTTAAACTTTTCTATGTTAAATTAATATTAACTTTTTTTAAGAGTTAAAATTAAATTAAAAACACAATTTATATGTAAGTGTATGAATTCTTAGTGACATATTTTATATGTTAAAGTGAACAGATAAATTGCGTTACTTTTTATAATAGTTATCATGTGTTAAATTGACATAATTCTTATGTTATTCATTATAAAAAGATGAACACCAAAAATAGATACTTCTCTCAAATGTTAAAATAACATTTTATCTTAGTTACATTATAAATATGTCAATTTAACATAAACTTTGATTTCTGACAGCGTCCAAATGTTAAATTTTTGTGTTAATTTTTAAATATTATTTTTGTTATTTTTTAACACATTTGCTTTATGTTAAATTAACAAAAAAATTTGAGAGGATTAATTGGGACATGTGACATGTGTCAAATTTAACACAAATTTTTTTTGTAAATTACACAAATTTGTAAAAATACACAAAATTATTGTGTAAATTTTTCTCAAAGGAATATGGTCACCGTAGTAATTATGTAAGAAAAAATATGATATTTATTTAGGTCCCTTGAAAAATTGTGAGATAGGCACAGATAGAAGAAAACTTTCTCTTTCGTTTCACTCTATAATGACGAATCTCTGGGCATTTGTCTTTAAACCGCGTAAAAACCATCCTGAATAAACATGGGGTAACTCCGTTGGTCGGACGCACGTTTTGTCAGCAAATTAAAAAAAAATGGAAAACGACGAGAAAGGGAGAGCAGGCTCGCGAACACTGCAAAATAAAGTTTCACCGGCGCTAATTCGATCGGAAAAAATTCCGAGGGGATTTCCTCTCCTCTTCGGACGGGACGAGGTGCCTCGCGCGCGCGCGCGCACGTTAAACTTTTATTTTTTCGTATCGGGCTGAGTTTGGATCGGACGCTCGTCCATTTATATGATTAAATTCTACCTGATACTCTTTCTCCCGCTCCATTCGAACTTTACAGACTTTTACAGACAACCTACGCGAGGAAGAAATCCGAGAGGTAGAGCTGATTTCTTTAACGTCCCGACGTGATTCGCTTCCATACGCGCCGATGCGTCCGGGTGACAATTTAATAGCAAGATTGAAAAAGTATCTCGTTCACGGGCTGCACGTTTAGCCGCCCGCTACATCATTTTTCAAATCTTCCAAAGGCGAAATGAGTTGATTCGCCGGATGAAAGAAAAAGGAACGAACGCTCTCTCTCTCTCTCTCTCTCTCTCTCTCTCTCTCTCTCTCTCTCTCTCGTAGCAATTGACGCCGCCTCGGACGTTTCATTCGTCACCGATCATCGCCGAGATCCCAATGTCGCGGCGACAGCCGAACAAATTCCAGGCGTCAATAAAACTTAGTTGAACAAGCTCCGAGCACGATCGCCGGCGCTTAACACGGTCGCTACTTTCGATGGAAGAAGTTTTACCGGATATAACTCAACGGGAAGAAAGTCACTTTCCCGCGTAAACTACTTTGATAAATATCGTATTTGTGCAGTGATATAATGTTTGGAACTTTCGCGGTATAATCATAATGTTCAACGAGTTAGAGGAACTAGCGCCCACTAATGCCGCAACTTTTAATGACGAAACACTGATAGTGGCCTCGCGCGCCAACTTGCATCGACGGTGAAACAAACGGCTCGCCGAAGTTGCAATTCTATTCCCGGTCTGATTATGAATTTCGACCAACCGCGGCGCGTTATTAATTTACTTTCGTTATAATTATGTGGCGGATTAATATTTTTGTAAATAAAAATGATTTAATGTAACAAATATAGAAATAAACGTTTTAACCTGTCATTTTTTCCGTGTGGAAAATAGTTTAATAAAACTGAGACAAATGCTAATGGCTTATAGGTATTAGGTAATCTAAACTATATTGAATATATCTAGCTAGTGATGATAATATAATTTGCCAGATTTTCTATATATATTATGTTTTAAAATGTTTAACCAGTGACTAATTTGTTATTTGCAGTTAATCATGATATCATATTTAGCTACATATTATATTTTTATTAGGTCGCTAGCTACTATTAAAGAAAAAAATAAAGTGTTTCATACGATATATATCCAATTTCTACCTATCCTCTAATTATGAGTTATAAATTGAATTATTTAAAACTTTATTTAGTTGTCATCTCATCTGTTTAGTTAGCAGAGTATGAGATTATAAATACGGTATTGTAATAATACTCTTTTCTTAACTAGTAACTAGCTAATGCTTGCTATATCTTGGATGAAAAAGCATTACAATTCTAGACAGTGACGCTATAAAACTCTTAATAATTAGATAGTCAATAGACACTGATCACATTGATTTTCTACACGGGTAAAATTTTATCCGTTTTTTTACTTGTTTAAATTAAACAACTTTTACAAGGATTTTTCGTATTGATATTGTACTAAAATTGTACGATACTTTCCGTGGAAATTAACATAACATCGTGACTATGTGAATTATGTCAATCATAATAACAAATTTTTGTCCTACTTTAAGTTTGCGATATGACTATATAAAATGTTATAAAAATATGAAATATCAATATCCATACATTTGAAAAGAGCACAATGCTTTTGCGTTTGTTATTACACATTACAATTGAAACAGCTTTAATTTGCCTATCGGCAAGTGAAGTGGCCTTAAAAAATACCAATATTCCATATTAGTCTTTAAAAGACGTTAAAAAGTACGTGTGTATCAGTACGTCGCTGTCAGAATTATTTGGTTCAAACGGAGCTTTTAATTTCATATAACAATTGTTATACGAAATTAAAATACAAAGAACATTTTACGAAAAAATTTGTTTTTTCAAAATCGATAGTTTAAAACGGATTGTCCAAAATCAAAATGCAATGTTTCGTTGAATTAATGTTCACTCATAAAAATTTACCGAGTACAGCCGCATGATGCATCTATTTTCTAGTTAGTAATTTTAAGCATTTAATAATATGACATCAAATGTAATATTAAATAATAATAAATAATAATAAATAAATAACAATATTTCAATGTTGCCTTTCGTAATAATTACAATTGAGATCTAAAGGAAGGGAGTAACGCACGCGTGTAATTAGATCTTTGCGAGCAGCGTCGCGAGTGCATCTGGATTTGGCGGCATATGGTCACTAGCACGTGGAGCAGCGGAAGCTGCGGAAACGCTCGTGCCATATGCCTGATGCAACGCTACGCAGCGCGATTATATTTTCTCGAATGTGCATGCCCTTTCAGCTGCCTCTGTCTCTGCGCATCGTGGATCAGGTGACTGTGTCGGAAACTGTATATCTCAGCGGAACGGAAGTTTCGGGCGTAATTCACCGCGGAGGACCACTTTGCCGGCGGTGGTACGTCGTTGCGGAAGAACGGGGAACGCGAAACGTCGAAAAGGCAGCTTCGGAAGAGAGTCTGCGGAAAGAGGGAACAAAAGAGAGAGAGCTCGCGGGCACGCGGGGTGAGGAGAGAGTTCGTATCGGGCCGTATATCATCTCGCGCGAGCGCGATCGGGGAAGAACTGCGAGAGACCATCTCTCGCCTCTCCCGTCCCCTCGCCCTTTTAGCATATCGTTACTTCGGTACTCGAGTACGGCTGCGTTTAACGACCGCGCGGGGCACCCCCGCGCTCCCTCGCCACTCTTTCTCGCTCTCGTCGTGCTTGACAAAAAGCCCACCAATGGAGCGGACTCGGAACGCAAAGAGTGCTCGCGACGTCTCAATTGACTCGGTAACGGCTGATTTATGGCGCGATTCACCACGGCCGATCCGCAAAGCGCCACTCCACCCGCTCGAGAGCGTCGCGAGAAGGTGCGGGATCCTCCATCTCCGGCCGCTTCCTCTCACGCGAGCTGGAACGGATAATGTATCTCCACCGCGCAGACGGGCACACGCGGGCTCGGCGAGGCTGCGAGCGCACTGGGATCGGTAACCGGGCGAAATGCGATGTGCATTGTGCAGAAAGCGTGCACGTGCGCGAACTTCAACAGATGCTCAAGTGTTTGTGCGATATTGTGATGTTTAATAATTACGTCGTCTTGTCGGCCATTTGACCTCTTAACCATGTCTTCATACCATGGAAAATGTTACACTGATGTTCAGTACAAAATTCTAAATATATTTAACTCTTAGTTACGCGCGGAGGGTGTGCACAATACCCCAGAGATCTTATTTTTGTTTCTGCATCTAAATTTTTTCAATTTTAATGCTGTCTTTTTTAATAACTTTCAGATACTAATAATAGACTAGATAAAACTGTTTATAAATGTATAATATAATTGATAATAAGAAATTGATTTTAATGTTCTTACTTTTTTTACGATCTTTTTTATAATAATTAATTTGAGGTGTTTTCCATTCGACTATTCTTGTCTGAAATTTTGACGAACGTTCAATACTTTTATTATAAATTTAACTTTATTTTTATATTAAATATCAAATATGTGGCACTTATTGAATTAGAATCATACATTAGTCTCAATAAGGTCGTGATAAAACTTTTATATTTATAAATGAATAAGAAATGATAATAAAGAATTTATTAAAACAATTTTTCACTTTTTTACGATCTTTTTTATAATAATTAACTTGGAGTGTTTTCCGTTCAACTATTTACGTTTCAAATTTTGACGCAACGAACGTTCGATACTTTTATCATAAATTCAACATTTTCTTGAGATTAAATATCAAATATGTGACACTTGTTGAATTACGACCACACATTAATATCAATAAGATTGCGATATCTGACTTCGATACGATCAACAATAACAGCTGATTTATTCATTAGAGACGAATATGTACCATCAGAGACGCGGTATTATAATTGCAAAGAGAAACCAGACAGTTTTCGCGAGTCCATCGAGTGCCGGTTAGCAGATACCGAATGGATATTTTAAGCAGCTTCATTGGTACAGCGGGCAAAAATTTAAGGGTCGCGCATCGCAGAACGAGTTTTTATCAAGCGCGCGCGGTGGAACGCGCGCGCGGCGACGGCGGCGTCTTTCGTGAGGAATTACGAGGAAGCTTAGTTCAATATTGACCCGAGCAAACGTGTGGCGAATATTATTACGCCATCTGCATAATTTCTGTATTCAGTCGGTGCTCTCTGAAACGCGTCTGTAATTACTTCGGTTGCCGTGAGGCCGTCGGTGTGAGGGTGGCGACATTGAGCGGCGCTGCGGTGGTTTCGGCGCCGTGCACGGATAGGCGTTTGTATACGTTATGTAAATGCTATATACGGGGTAATTGGACGATCGTGCGAGCTCCCGAAAAGCCGAATTTCTCATGGCTTCCGGTTTTCTCGTTGGACGTTCGCGCGCGACACAAATCCGTATTCCTACCAAAATCTCGTACTTCTGTTCCGACACGTATGAGCTTCGCAGTACAAGCAAACGCGGTCCCTAATCCCAGAGATTGCACGTATAGATCTCGATACAGTAAATCAGCTTCGTTCGCGTCGCGTAATGCATAAAGGTCGTGCAAGGTTTCGTTCTCGTTGGATCTGTACTACATTCATCTATCATTGAATGGATTATTTTTTTATTAAATTGCATTGTACAAGAATAGAACACGAGATTTGGAGACAATGTTTCTAAATCTGAAGATTTTATTTTTTAATAATACTAATTAGTATAATTTTAATTCGGTTCTATATTTGTGAAAATAAAAATAATAATTTTTCGGGACAGTAAAATTTATATGATTAAATTACGTTTACATGTCTAACATGCAACATGACACGACGCGAATTATTTTAATGAAATAAAACTGTTACAGCAAGCCAATATTTCCATAAAGATTTTATGGAAATAAATGATTTACTACCTCATTCGGAATTCTCCCAGTGACGACAGCTACGGCTATATTGTGCTTTTTTTTGGCAGTTCGCGAAATTAAGTCTCTATTCGCACATAACGGCTTCCTCTCATGTACATAACAACATCGGATTCACGCGTCGAATGCTGCCTCGTCAATAGATGAAAATACATTCACCGTTACAATGGAGATCGTGAACATTTTAATTCATGAACCGATGAATTAATCATCATTTGCAAATGTGTTCTGTCTGGAATCTCGAGTAGGGCTTTAAGCTGCTCTTGTCTAGTTTGTCATGTCTTCAGTTATCCTATACGATATCAGTAGTGCAAATTTGCAAAGAAAATCTATACAACTGGTGTACATTTATTTCTAGTGTATTAATGTATATTTAAGAAATCTTATGCATACATAAAATATACACTTATATATCTTATAAATACACAAGATTTCTTAAATATACATCAATTTCATATTATATATCTTTCATCGGTATGAAACTAAGAGAAAAATATAATTACTTTTCGACCGAATCACAATTTTATAATATTTCTAACAATAAATATAATTAATTTAACTATATGCATCATTATGTTAAAATACACAAGATTTCTTAAATATACGTCAATTTCACATTATATTTCTTTCATCGATATGAACCACTGAGAAAAAAATATATCTAGTTACTTTTGGCCTCAACCATAATTTTATAATATTTCTAACAATAAATGATTAGCTTAACTATGTGCATCATTATGTTAATCATAATTATCACTAAAAATATTATAAAAGTGTGGTTGGGTCCAAAAGTAACTATATTTTTCTCTTACAATCAGTAAAGAAAGATGAGAAATGGGAATTAATCCACGAATTGAATGCGTCTCCAGATTTTCGGGCGCAACTTTCCCAAAACTTATCAAAGAGAAAAGAGCTGAAACCTACAATTTTCGCACTTCGTATCTCATTGCGAGCGTGAGTGCCCGAGTGCGTGGAAGAGGCGATTTTCCTCGTGCGGGGAACGGAGGAACGCCGGCGATCGGTCGCGGTGCGGAAAGTGCGCTGATTGTGAATCGACCTGATTGCCCGAGTGCCGGCGGCGTTCAAACATCATCCACAAAGGCGGTAATACTGGGACCGTGGCTGCGGTGCCCTTCCTAAAACGATTATCCACTCGACGAGCCCTCGGCCGGGGGGAGAGTTAGCCGCCCCGTAACGACGTATTGTGAGGGCCTCTCGTTGTGAAAAGCCCGCCGGGACTTCCTACCTCTGACGCCGGAAAATCCTCCGAGAGTATCCTCTCGAGAGTCGCGCGCTCCTTCGCCCTCCGCCGTCGCCATTCGCAATCCTCCCGTCGCCGAGAGGAGACGTCGGGCGTCTCTCTCGCGGGCGCGAACGAATCGCGCGCATATCGCGAGATCGGCGGTGCCGATTCCGAGTACGTGCGGAATCCGGAGTATTGCGCGGAGTGCTTTCGGGAATTGGGAGCTTTGTCCCGCTCCCGTTCGCGATGCCGAAGAGCAGACCGCGCCGGGGATACTCCTTGCTCTCTTTTTTTTTCCTCGCTAAGTCTTACAGAGAAAAGTTTAGCTTAAGGGAGTTTCTACTGCGCGACAAGTCGCTGCAAATTGCAAAGCGTGCCCTTGAGGATGATGAAAGTTTGGTCTCAAAGCAAGGCCTTTGTTTCTTCTGGTGGTGGGCGTTTCGCGAATAAGGCTATTGTGCGCCGAGTGAAAAGGGAACTTTCATTTTTACGACGATGCGACGAGCGTCGTATTGTCTCTCATAGTAACGTCGAAAACGTTATTACGCAATTAAGAAAATTAAAAGAGAGCATGGTATTATTTGAGAACTATATTTAATGAAAGATTAATTAAGAGGGAGATCGCGACGTCCAAGTTTAAAAATATATCGAAACACGTTGAGCTATTTTAGGGGGCGAGCGTCTTTTTATATTACATAATACTCGTTCTCGCTTCTCTTTCTTTATAAAAGTTTGATGAGAATATTCGACTCTAAACTTGGACGTAGATGCCGACATGTAAAGACGGAAGTAAAATTCTCTCGAAGGGTTAAGCGACTTACTTTCCTGGAGCATTGGTCGCTGCTTTGCATATTTGAGTATTCTATTACCTCGACGCTCATGCATTATAACTAACCGTCACCGTGCACGTATCTCTAGATCGGACCTTTTCTTTGTTCGATCTTGTCCGGGGAAGTTCACCATGTTCGTGCAGCCGCGCGCGAGTGGTGAAAGACGAATAACATTTATTTCTACTTTGTAAAACATTTTTCTTTTCTTCATATATTAGCGTGCGAGCATCAGCATGGGAAACAAAAAAGGTGGATAAATCAAATCAAAATATTTCTTTATAATTTAATCTTAAATACCTATTTTATTTTAAATAAAATAAATGATAAAGTTAAAAGAGGCAAAAAGCGAAAAATGAAATTGAAATTGTTTAAACAAATATTTAAAGAAAATTGAATATATTATTAGTAATAATTTTATTTTATTTTTTGCTTTTTGCTTTTTAATTTAATGTTTAATTTTATTTACAATAATATAATTATTGTATATTCTTCTTTTATTAATTCTGTTAATATATAACAACAATGAAATCTCTGTTTAACTAAATATTTTACTTATAATTAACCTCCTCGTGATATTCATCAATTTTTTTCTTGCAGGTTGCATGATCATGCGTTGTTACATTGCAAGACCAGCGTCGTTTCGTCGACGTAGCCGCGGCACGCTGTTTTGCGTGTGACAAACTTTTGACATGAATAACCGATGGCTAATGGGCATTCCGGCTTTCTCCGTGGTTGGTCGGCGAGTTCCCTTAACACTCGTTGAATTAATACAAGTTGCACGCCGCGCGTTTCCAAAACGGACATTCGCGAATGGAAACCATATAGGGCCGAGTTCTTTGTTTCTCGTTGCAATCGCGTATCCGCTTTCGTCAGAGATAAGAGAGCATGTAAGGGAGAGCTTCGGTTTTTCTCGAGTTTGCGAAGACAACAGCTGCATGTTCGCTGAAATATTAAGGAGAGGTGGATTCTATGGACAACCCTTTGGGAGGGATCGAATCGATGAAATAAATAGTACAGGGTTCCTCAACCCCGCAATACACGTACTTTGTATATACCGACGACGTTTTGTTAAAACATATAGACGCGAGAGCGAACGGTCATCGGCTTGAAATAATACGTCGCAGACTGCACAACGTTGTATCTATATGTGTCATATCGGTAGAATTGTGTGAAAGAATGACTTGAGGTACATATCTTTGTACTTTGAAGAGTACCACACTATATCCGGAAGAACTATATATTTATACGTTCTTCAAATAAATTTAAAATTTGCACAATTGAAACCATTATAAAAATAGATGGAAATAAATAATTTGAGATATATATTTTTATACCTCGAAAAGTACTCTCATACTCTTTCGAGAAGTACCGTGTTTTTATTTATTTTTCAAATAAATTGGAAACTTTTTGCGCAAATAATACAGAAATAAATTTATAGAAAGAAATATATTTATTGAATATACAATTTGTAAAATTCTTCTGGACAAAACTTGTTTTCATTTTTATTCTCGAAGCAAACTACACTGAAAGAAAAATGTTGTTAGGATAGACCGAGGCGAATCGGATCACAGGGCGAATCGGATCAAAGTAAGAATTGAGATCGCATTTGTTACATTCATCAATATATCTAACCATGTAAAATACAATTCATAATTATTTATATTTTACATGGTTAGGTATATTGATGAATGTGACAAATACGATCTCAATTTTTATTTTGATTCGATTCGCCTTGGTCTACCTTACTTTTGGCCTTCACCACAATTTTATAATATTTTTAACGATAATTATGATTAACATAATGCAGTATATATAGTTAAGTTAATCATATATGATTAACTTAGTTATATAATTTTATTTAAAAAAATGAAAATAAAAATAAAAAATATAAAATTATGGTTGAGGCCAAAAGTAATTATATTTTTCATTGTCAGTATGGCAAACGGAACAATTGCATCAATATTTCAGAAGGTTTTGAATGACAAGAGTAGAGAAATAAAAAAGTAGCGATATTAAATTCGTGCTGAAGAAATTATACAAGTCGACCATCACGACGTAGCGCCGCCGATCTTTGCAGCAGCCGGCGCGGTCGCAAACGTTGGGCCGGGAGTGCGGTCGTGCGGATACAATCCGCATTTTAGCCGGCCCGCTAAAATCGCACCGCGGCACCTTCCATTTACCGAAACACGCGCGTGACTTGGCGAGCGTTTCACGCCTTGCCGGCGCGCCAAGTTCATTTGCGAGCAAATGTCGCGGATTATACCGGCCGCGCTGTCGCCAGGTTTAATGATTAAATCGTCGGCCGCGCCGGCCGCGCGTTATCCGCCGCGCATTCTGTCAATCGCATTGATCATCGCGCGACATATTTGACGATACGCGTTAAGCGTGTTTATCGTCCGGCGTTTAACGGCCGCAGCGCGGAAGCCAATTACGCGCGGTGTCTGTTTGCAATCGGGCAATATTCATTGTCACCGGTTCGCAAGCCGCGCATAATCATACGTGACGCGACATTGTTTTTAATTACGCCTGCTGATTATCTCGTTATGCGAATTGTGATTTCCACTAAACGTCGCTCGACGTTAACGCACCGTACACACATAGCCTGTACACATTATATTATATTATCATGTAGATAAAGACGGATAACAGCGCACAATACGCGGATCATTCCCCTGTGTATTTGCATTTCAATTAATATTATTTACGATTGATAAATCATGATGTATCAAAGAGACACACTGAAAAGAAATTCTGATTAAAAACGAACGAATCAGAAAATCTTGCAGGATTGATCAAATATTCTGGTTATTATAACAGATAAATAGAACTCAATACTTTATAACTGTTATTTTTAATATAACTGTTTTTATAATAACCAGAATTTCTATTATAATACCGTTTTTAATCAGAATTGTTTTCAGTGTATCTCTTTATAAGTTATAAAGTATTGAGTTCTATTTATAATAATCAGAATTTCTATTATAATAACCAGAATATTTGATCAATCTCTGGGAAAAAAAGACAGTTAGCAACCTATTTTGGGGCCCACGATTAGTAATCAAATTATTTGGACTGTTCGTAACCTTAATTTTACGTATCGTTTTATTTCTAATTAACCTCGCGTAACTGAAAATTGAAAGTATTCTGGGAGAAATTTTGACCTTTTTTTTGTAGTTAAACAACTTAACATTTGGGTTAGTGTCCTTTAAGTGAAAATTGACTTTGCGTAACTGGATTGGCGACGGAGCTAATTGAGAAACTTGATTAATGGAACTTAAAAATCTTTAAAGTAGAAAGAGTAGCTACTTTCAATTTTCAATTACGCGGGGTTAGTTAGAAATATGATACGTAAAATATAAGGTTACGAATAATCCAAATAATTTGATTACTAATCGTGGACCCCAAAATAGGTTGCTTTTGTCTTCATTTTTCCCAGAGTACAAGATTTTCCGATTCGTCTGTTTTTAAACAGAATTTTTTTTCAGTATAGAAAGAGAGAAATTTATTTCAGCAGATTCCTCTTTGAAACGTTTGAATATTGGCAAGAAATTTTCTCATCCGCACAAAAGTCAAAATCTCAATATTAAAATCGCTATTTCTATTCGGCTTGTTGTCCGATAATGATTTAGCGATGGTTACAGCGACGCGATAAGCTATGTCTTCCCAATTTTTCACGAAACCGCGAATAAACGAGCGTCTCAGTCAGCGGTGACCACGCGTGTTAATAATTCTAACGGCGGCGTTATCTAGATGTAGCGTGATATACGATGTGCTACACGCGGAGAACAAGCATGTGGTAATTTATACTCACGGCATACACCTTGGAGTCGATACGACGTACTGTCTACGAAGACCTGCCTCAGAGTTTCATGATAAACTCGCCTATTTATTCCTTCCTTCGCTCTCCCTCGAGCAGAGATTTTTTACGCAACAATTTTCTCTTTCACATTGTCACTAATGCAAAATTGATGATTGCAGTTAATTGAAAGAAATTCGCTCAACAAAACGTCAACTCTTGCACTGAAAAAAATTTTGGTTAAAAATGGACGGAAAATCTTGTAGGATTGTTCAAATATTCTGATTATTATAAATAGAACTCAATACTTTATAACTTAGAAAGTATTGAGTTCTATTTATAATAAACACACATTGTTAAATTCATAGTGTCAAATTATCTGCAATTTGAGTCATTTTTAACTATTCCATATGTTGTCACTGCTCCTACTCAATATTTCATTAGTTTTGATTAAAAGGAAGGTAAAATTTCGACTAACATGGAAGTTAAATTAGATAAATTAACAACATATTGAGTAAGGCTCAATATGTTGCTAATTTTATCTCATTGTTTTACAATTAGTCAAATTAACCGAATATTGAGTAGGAGTAGTGGCAACCCATAGAATACTTGATCAATCCTACAAGATTTTCTGATTCGTTCGCTTTTAACCAGAATTTTTTTCAGTGTGTGTTAATGAAACGCGCATTTTCATTTATCGAATGCCGACAGAGTAAGGAAACGAGCGGCATATTGTTCTCGCGTTCTCCATGTTGCTCTCCTTTTTTCCCTCCTCTCGAACGATTTCTCCCGGTGTACCGGCGGATACTTGCCTCTCGTTCTCCTTCTCCTCATGCTGTCCCGAACGGTACGAAACGAGCGCGTGGGCTCCTTTTTCCCGAGGGCGACATAAAGCCCGGGACAAATTGCTACGTGTGTTTACGTTAAATCGCTTAAGCACGCTGCGCTTGCACAGGCTCGAAGGGATCGATTCTCTCTCTCTCTCTCGTAAAGGCGAGAGATAACCATCTGCGAGTGAGGGCCATCGGCATAAGTCAAGCTTCGACGTCGCGCCGAACCGATATACATGTGAGTATAATACATAATGGCAGCGCGCGCTGCACACCGGTGTATAGATCCGGATTAAGGCCATTCGATGCCGCAGCCACCTTAATGCCCCGGCATGGTGCGCCTTAAACGTTATCGCGATGCATGCCGAACTCCGATCGGCCACTAATGTGTATACTTTGTGTACACGTTAATCCTTTCCCGTAGGGTATCATTAATTACGGCGGCCGAGTGCCGCGGGGATTTTCTTGTCTTATAGTTGAGCGTGAGATACTTAGAGTAAACAGAGCGAAACGGAACTTCTCCGTGGACAGAGGCGCCCGAATGCACTTTAATGTTTGCTAAGGCATGTCGCTTGGAAATGAGATAGGTCAGTGGGAAAATATTTGATTTGTGCCCCGCCGTGATCAATGTCTAAAAATACAGAAACGTAATTCACGATCACCGATGTCTGTACACTCTTAGATTGCTAACAGGAGCTTCGGACTTGTGTCACATGACGTTTCCGGTTGTGTGAAAGAAAATGGCGGCGGTCATGTATGTATAATGCATATTATTTATGCACAACTGACCACTGTAACACTGAAAAAAAAAAGAATGATTATAATTGGTTATAGTAATCCAGTCTTGATCAAAGTTACCAAGAACCTTAGTGAAATAATTTCAACTAAATATATAGGTCATTATGACATTATAAACATTATATATAGGTCATTAGAACATTATGATAAAATAATGTAATAAAAATGAAATGGTCATAATTATCAACAAACATTTTGTTGTTATTATTATTATATTTAATAATAATAAGAATTTCAAAAGTGCATTACTAAATACATCTTATAAGTTTACCTAAATTTTTTTTCATTTTGTGAGTCTTACACAGCACGACTGTGTCGGTGTTACTGTAAAATTGCTATCATAAAAACAAAATTTTTGTAAAAATGAAGTGTTACAACAAAAAAAGATGGTATTAGTCTATTTAGGTAAATTATATTTGTCATAAATATGTAAATATTTCACAAAAAATACAAATGGCATGTGGCGGCAGCGGCCATTTTCTCTCATACATCCTAGTTCCCAGTCAGACACAAGTTTTGCCCTTGTAAAGCCTCAAGTTCTAGGAGCAGTCTAGGACATCTGTGTTCACGATAGAAAGAATTCGGATCTGTTCTGCTGTAAAAGTATGTTACCTGTTACCCAATACGTCTATAAAAATCCAAGTGGGTCGTAAATAAAGTTTTCATCCGAGATTTTTCTCTCTCGCGGTGCAATCTGACGTGACACGGGCGCGCGTTTCTGTACTCTTCGATCTATTTACGCCAAGTAGCAGCAAGATATCGGTTTTCTGGATGTGTAACGGAGCGATTCGGAAGCTCGTTTACTGTTACACCCATTCTGTAGAGCACGCAGTTGTGTGCCGGAGGAAGGATCGTGCCGCCGCGACGACGCGTCTAAACTCGTTCTCGCGGTCGGATCCGATTTCACGTTCGAACGGATCGGCAGTGATCGACCGTAGGAAATCCCATACGTTTCCGTGAGGATCCTCCTCGGAGGCTCCCCTCCTCGATCAAGCGGATGCTCGGGCGATATTCATTCGGTCCTTACCCAAGCATCCACCGCCGGTGGTAGACGAGACGCGATAACAATGACCTCGAGGCTAACGGCGCTGGCTTTACGACGCACCATGAATGAGAGAGGATAGATGAATATTGAATCATCAAGGAACGGATGTATCGACGTTTCGTACACGACAATGCGCTCCTCGACGTGCCAACGAGTACTTGGGTATTCGCTTTATCCGAAGAGATGTCCCAGCCACAAATGGAAGCTTCGTTGAAAAACAAATGGCTCTCGATCATTCTTCCATTTCTGACTTGGATCGTCGATATCAACGTTATATCAACGATGTCCCGGCGCGATGAAGGGTTGAAGTACAGGAGTGAATAAGCGCTTTACAGTCACTAACCCCGCGAAAAATTATTATCGCTTTTTGCGGTGTGTTTAATAGAAGTGTAAAATTAGTCCCTCTAATTGTTAAGTGTATGTTTATATATTTAAAAAGAACATTAATTGTGAAAAATACTACACAGTGAAGGAGAGGAGCGAAATTTTAATTTAAGATGGAAACATCTTCATATGATGTCACGATAGAAATACTCTATGTTACCCTTCCTTCAATTCATCTTGCAATAATCTTCGATAATTCTAGTATTGAACAAATATATTATAAAATAAAATTTGGCAAATGACAGTCTTTCAAAACTGACGCTATGTGTCACATGAAAGTGATTCTTATTGTTAGAGCAACTATTATGTAATATATAAATTTGTTTAATACTAAAACTATCGAAGATTATTATAAAATGAATTGAGGAAAGTGTACACTGAGAGAAAAATATAGTTACTTTTGGCCTCAATCATAATTTTATAATATTTCTAACAATAAATATTAACTTAACTATATGCATCATTATGTTAACCATAATTATCATTAGAAATACTATAAAATTATGGTGGGGTCCAAAAGTAACTGTATTTTTCTTTCAGTGTAATATAGAGTATTTCTATCATGACAACACAGAAGATGTTTCTACCTCAAATTAAAGTTCTGTTCCTCTCCTTTACTGTGTAGTATTTTTTCTTTGAGATATACAGATATAGAATTTTATATTTTTTATTTATAATATTATATAATATTTATAATATATTCCGAGAAAAAAATAAGAAATATATTTTGAAGGACATTTTGACAAGAATATCGTTTATACGTTCAATACGTCAGTATTGAAAAATTTAAACGACTTTTGCGGCGGAAGTAAGAGTTAAGAGACGCATATTTGGTGTGAGAGTGATATGTCGATCATCGCTCAACACGGAAGGAGAACATTCGCGGAAGAAAGCGCAGCCTCCGGCATCACCCGCCGCCACTACCACCACCATCAACGTCACCACCACCGCCACTACCACCACCACTGCCGGCGTCGCCGCCGCAGATACCGCCGCCACTAGCAGCAGCAGCAGCGAGCAGCAGCACCCCCGACGACAAGGGGATGAAGAAGAGCGTCGGTATCGAAGTGAGACATATATATATGTATATATAGAGGTGCGCGCACGTCGGCAAGTTCAGTCGTCCACCGCGTGCGGACCCGCGAGCATCGTGTAACCACCCTCTCCCTTAGCGGGCACCTCGTTACCCTCGTTTCGTTTCACTGTCGTGTGCGAGGGGCTCCAGCCCGGTCACGTGTCCCCCCCTCCTCTCTTTTCACACGCTCGAGCGCGAGTGCAACCATGCAAGTGCCGAGCACCCTCGTTCAAACCCGTCATGTAGTCTTCGGGACGAGCCGCGACTAATTATTTATGGCATTTTTTGAGGAGACGAGTCTTGTTCTGAAAATTAAAAAATTTGAATGTGAGATGAATATGACCCTCGAGCGTCAGATCTACCGTATGATTCTTGCATACGAACAGACGATCGAGAGATCTCTTCTATCTTCGTTCGATCGAATAGTTTGATCCCTCTCGATGCATGATTCACCGACTTAACGTACGACGATGCATTGCGGATATTTATAGAAAATATCCAATGAAATTTGACAATGTTCACCGGCAATGAAGCCAAAATTATTCACGATTAACGAGCGCGACGCCAATAAAACGTGTCAGCGTAGAATACAAAGTTTGTTGTGCCTAATTTCTCCGAGTGACGTCGAATAAAAGACCGGTTTAAGTGAAATGTGAGGTAACGATGGAGCTGAGGATCAGTATTCTTCTTTTAACGCTTCTTCGTCTTGCCAGCACGCTCGAAGGTAAGTAATGAGACATAAAGCGATAAATTTAAGTTTGATGACATCTGTCAACCATCTCCGATACATTAATGGATCCATTCAACTTGTGACAAGCATTCAAATGGATAATTTGCACGAAATATATGTCTCGCGTGTTACTTGAATCTGAATACGTTTATTATTAAAAACATATATTTCATTAATGTCTTTTCTATCAATGCAGATTAACTTACAATCTCGGTTTAACTTACTTTCTATCTTTTTCTAGTTCTAAGAATTAGAAAAAGTGATGAAAAGCAAGTTAAAGAGAGATTGTAAGTTAATCTGCATTGATAGAAAAGACATTAATGAAATATATGTTTTTAATAATAAAGAGATTATAAGTTAATCTGCATTGGTAGAAATGGATGTAAATTCACTTAAAACGTCAGCTTTCCAAAATATCGGTTTAATGCAAAATTGCTGCAACGCGAAAGTTCACAGGCGCTTTCCGGAGCGACGCAAAAATTCGCTTCGCACGCTTCCGGCCGGCGCGGCGTGCACGGTCGTGTACGAATCGCGGCGTAAATTTACGCCTCGCGTTCCTCGCGAAAGCCCCTCACTGCGGATCGTGACATGTTTTCTCATGAGCATGACAGCGGGGGTAATCATCGTCCGCCGGCGCTCGGTTTACCGCGACCACTCAAACAAGAGGAGGCGGCAGTTACTCGGGGTGTAATAAAGTTTCCCGCGGGACTTGGGAGCGAGACGGGCGAACACGAAGCGCAAAGTCCGGGAGATCTAAGCGCGAACGTGTGCTGCCGGGCTGATACACGGCGTAAAATCCGCCACGCGTCGTTAACCCCGACTTTACTGTTCCGTCGTGTCCGACTCGACGTCTAAATATATCGGGCGGCGCCTCGATGCCAAATAAATGAAACACGCCTCTCGTGCCTTCGAATAACGATACACTTTCAAGACGGTCGGGATATATGGGGATCGTTGCCCGCCGACGTTATTGGATCCGATAATGCGCCATTAGTAATCCGATAACGCGTCTCCACCGACGTTTCTCTTTATCGTGGTGACGCGGCTTAATCCGTCCGATGGACCAGGAGCGAGCCCGCGGCGACGATTTAATTCAATCGATCCGATATGAAAAATTCGGGGACGTATGGGTAATGCCGGCGGAGGGATTATGCTGACGGCTTTATCGGATTTGCGGAATGAACCGCGTTGGAATTATCGATTTTTTCGCTCGCTCACGAGGGATAAGCGTGTGCTGCGCTGCTCGCCAGGTACGAAGGAGGAGGACGACGCTGAGGAGGACGACGAGGAGAATTATCCCGTAGAAGATTATGACTACGGCGACTATGAGACTGCGACTATAACGAGTGATACCGATCTCATCGCCGGCGGTTCCCTGCCGATTTTCCTCGCAGAGCCCGTCGACACGTTCGTCGTTAAGGGAAAACCGGCGACGCTGCACTGTCGCGCCGCACACGCTCTTCAGGTATGTATTGGCTGTGATAATTTTTATACACCCCAAAAAAGTATTTTACGTTCAAAGTGATTTTTTTTAATAATCTCATATCCTAAGCTTACTAGCTGTTTTATAGCAAACATATTCTTCTTTCAATAAAGTGAAAAATACTTTTTTCTCTCTAAAATACTCTTGTTTGTACTACTTTTCTCTTGATTTCAGAGGAATTCTTTTGAGGTCAATATAAGAGTAAAATTCTTTAAGATTTAGAGGATTTCACATATATCAAAATTATTTTTTTGGGTGTATACGACTCGCGCCTTAATTTCGATTTGTATAAAGATTTATTTCGTCTTGTATATTTTCTTATTACTGTTACGCTACAAGTCACTCTACGGCATTATATGAAATGCATGGAAGTATCATTTCCTCCCCGACAGTCTCATATACAACCCCCGTTGAAGCTTCTCACAAAATGCCTCTGTCTTTATCTCCTCCTTGGCTCGAGTTTCGTGCGCGGCTCTCTCCTCTCTCCTCGTTCTTATTACCCACTTAGCCGCAATTTAACGAAGACAAGCTGTTTCTTTCACGGCACACGAAACTACAGCCCCTCCCACTCCCCGCTGCCGCTCTTTTTCCGCAGGTGTATTTTCGCTGCAACGGTGACCGGGCCGAGCATTCGCAGCAGCAGGACTTCGTCGACCCTCGTACCGGAACGAGGGTCGTCGAGGTCGAGCTGAACGTGACGAGGAACGAGGTCGAGGAGTACTTCGGGAGGGAGAGATTCAAGTGCGAGTGCGTGGCATGGTCGGGACCAGGTCAAATTCGAGGGCAGCCCGCTACGGTTGAGGTCGCCTGTAAGTAGAGAGCTCGCCGTTCTCTTTTTCTCTCCCGCGCTTCCTTGCTCCTCCGCTATCCTGTCCTCCCTCGATTCCCTTTGAATGTTCAGTTTACCGACGCGACGAAGGGATTTTCCTACTCTCATTGCGGTAATGACCGTGCCGCTCGTTTCCGCGGTACGTGAGACGCTCCGACTCGGGAGATTACGTCACTTTCACTCATGCTAATACGAGGGGAAGAACGAGAGCCTTTGAACGGGTCGTAACAACTATTTCGAGCCTTCTTGTAATTTCGGCGCCGATTCGGACTATAAAATTATGTTGTTAATGTTGACACTGTACCGAGGGAAAAATATAGTTACTTTTGGCCTCAACCATAATTTTATAATATTTCTAATATGAAATATGATTAACTTAATTATATGCATCATTATATTAACCATAATTATCGTTAGAAATATTATAAAATTGTGGTTGAGGCCAAAAGTAACTAATTTTTCTCGCAGTATGGTATTGATAACATGAAAATATCCTGCTAGCATTGCTTTTACAGTTTCACATCTATGACGAGTTATTTCAGAGATTATGTGCAAATTATATTTTATCAAATGTACAATGAGCAGTCTTTAGTTATTTCGCCATACTGAAATAATTAGATATATAAACTAGATATATAACAAAATAACTTATTTAGTAAGTTTATTAATGTAATTCCCGTATTTTCGTTTGAAGCTTTTGAAGAAACTCGATGTAAAGCTTAATCTCCCGCACCTTGTAGCAAAAAGAGAGCTAAAAGATGGAACAAATTAAAGGGACAAAGCGAACACGATTCGGTTTTCATCAAGTGTTCTGTGACGCGCAAATCGAGTACAAAATCTAATCGATATTCTATCGCAAATGAAACGACAGACGCGTAAGCCCCGGAATAGCGTTGCATTTTTTTTTTATTCAGAATGGAAACGAGGGAGAACCTCTGTTATTCATTGCAGAACACTCGTGGGTTATCAAAGCTAAAATAAAGTCGCATATACATGGCGATAAGCCATATGAAAAGTGTATTTTGGTATTTCGTGTATGTGATTCCAATAACGATGCGGGATTGCTTCGGGATTGGGCGCTTCGTAAAAAGTGCAACGCAAGAGCAATTTTCATTTAGACATTTCGAGTCGCACCAGGCCGCGCAAACAAGCGTGGCAAACAGGATGCAAAATTAAATCGGTATTTGCGTGCAAACAGAAAGCGGACGCGCTTTCGAAATTGAATGCAGGATGTCGATCGAATCGATGTGTACGATTCGCCGTTGAGAGAACGATTTTCTGCACAGCGATCTTATTCTATTTCCAAGAGAACCAAGTGCCGGCAATTAATTTAGCGGATAACACGGCGCGCATTGAGTTAGTCATGCCTCAGTCTTGAATGTTTCATCATCATATAAAATACATTCGGAGATGGCGACGATGAAGAAAATGAGATATCTGAAAATTACACGGTCCAATGGTCGCGTAATGGGAAATTCGATATAAGAATCTATTATCGGAACGTTTAGGGTCTAGAAATGATCTTTTGCAATGAGTCACTTTTACGATGGAACATGCAAAATCCCGAAGAAAATGTGTAAAAGTAGCATAATATAAAAAATGTTGAAAAATGGTATAATATAATGTCTCAAAAAATTATAACTCTGAAATTTGAGGAATGTGAGTGTACTGAAAAATTCTATATATTTTTTTATGTAATTATTATATATAATTGTTGAGGGACATTGTCTCATTTCTTACACTTCGGGATTATGATTTTCGACGCATTGTCTTAATTTTCAATTATCGGGATTATGACTGTTCGGGACTTTGCATATCCATCTCTACAACTTTTGCGAATTACAATGGATAAATGGAAAGAAAATATTACATACTTTAAAAAGCATAAATAAAATTTAATGACGCGTTAAAATTGTATTCAGCATATGGCGTATCGCACGAAAAATATCTCGAAGGCAGCGAAGGCAGCGTAAGCCGGAATGCATTTGAATCGGTCTAGATGGTCTATAACGCGGCCATACTTTGTAATGCCGGACGTATCATCCATCAGTCCGGTCTGCATACCGTAGCATAGAATTCCGCTAGCTTCTAAAGCGTGTAACCGCCGCGTCGAGGTACTGTACCGCGGCTTCGGTCGGTGCTTGTGCTCTTCACGAGCGATATGAAAGCCCCGCTTTTTGAACGCGAACGTGGCGCAGCAAATAATGCCGCGACGGATAGCCACGACTGAACGAATGACCGCCGTTATGCATTCCGTGGTTCACGCGCCGCAAATCTTTTTCCATCTTTCTGACGCGGGAGAGAGAAACCGGACAGAAAGCCATGAAAGCCCTTTCGCGTCTGTACGCGCGCCCTAATATCGCTGAGTGCCACTCTCTCCCTTTCTCCCCCCTTCTCATTTTCCGCTCTCCTCCGTCCTTCGACGTTCCCTCGAACGACGTGTTTCCGGGCGAATATTAAAAGCCGCCTTGCTATCGGCGGAACTCGATCGTGCCGCTTGTAGATCTCAAGAAGCACTTCCTGTCACCGCCGTACTCGCTGTCGGTGGAAATCGGCCGCAATGCGGAACTGCGATGCTCGCCGCCTTTGGGTGTACCATCACCAAAGGTTTATTGGCTTAGGAACGGCTCGCCTCTCGAGACGGCCGCCGCTGGCGCGGCTTCCGTCTCTGCCGATGCAAACCCCAACGAGATGTCCTCCGCGACCGGCTTTGTACAATCCGCCGACGGGCATCTGCTCCTCGGAGAGGCCGAATTGAGGCATCAAGGGAACTATTCCTGCGTCGCTGAGAACATCGCCGCGAGGAGAGTCAGCGAACCAGCAGTGCTCACCGTCTACGGTGAGTAATTTTCTTTTTTCCATACAAATCGCCGAACGGATGCGGTTAAGGAACGCTCGCGCACGATAATTGGGGAAGTGGTTGGATAAAGATGCTAAAAACTTATGGTTTTATAACAACTTCTATTCTAGTTAAAAAGTTAAAAAAAAAGACGCCGGACATGCAAAGTCCCGAAAATTCATAATCCCGAAATGTAAAAAATGAAATGATGGAAATTCGGAAAAATTATATGTAATTTTAATTTAATTTATTTACATATAATATCATTTTTCAAATTTCGACACATTTTTTCTCGAAACTTTGTATCAACTAAAAAAACTTTTTTATACTGTATCTAAAATGTTATTAAATACATATAAATCTATCCTCTACTATATTTATTGCACTGAAAAAATTTTTGGTTAAAAACGAACGAATCAGAAAAATCTTGTAGGACTGATAAAATATTCAAAAAAGTCTAGTTATTATATAATAACCAGAATATATGATCAATCCTATAAGATTTTCTGACTCGTCCATTTTTAACCAGAATTTTGTTTCAGTGTGTTTATTTAAAAAAATGATAATTGCATAAATGTTGATCATTGTATTATTTTGCGCGTTATTTATCACATATCCATAGCTCCTCGTCAATAACTAAATTTGTTGTAGTGAATGCGCTTGCAGATTTCACGATGATTAAAATTTGCCTTTCTTACTTTTAATTGACGTTGCGTTGGATAAGCAACTCACTCGTGTCTCGGCCCGTTGGAGCCGCGGGGTATAACAAGGTGTTATTTGTTCTCGTTTTAATTTCGCCGGTGTATCCTTTCCTTTTTTTCTCTTGCCGATCCATTCTCAGTGAACGGCGGGTGGTCGTCCTGGTCCGGATGGTCGGAGTGCAGCGTTCGCTGTGGTAGAGGCGTACAAAAGAGGACAAGAACATGTACAAATCCTGTTCCAATCAACGGCGGTCAAACGTGCCCAGGGCCAGCCACACAAAGAGTAGAATGCAATCCTTCCTGCCCCGGTAGGTGGACAACAAAGACTCACTCATGCGCCGCTCAAAATAATATAGAGCGAATTGTAATAGTGTGTCGCGAATCGCAACAGAATACGAGTTAATACGAGTACAGGCCCCGTATTGACACGTACGCGCACTCGAAGCGTTTTTAAAGCGCGCGCTGCGAATATGCGTGTCGCGATCGAGATACGCGGCGCAGATATATCCATTCTTTCGCCGTCTCCCGCGAAATCAGATAATCGCAATTTAATCGGCATTTTCAACCCGGCCCCGTTGTCGGCAGCGGTTGACGGCAGATGGTCAACCTGGTCCTCGTGGTCCGCATGCGGTCCCGATTGTTCGAGAGCAAGGAGGAGATCCTGCAGCGACCCCCCGCCGAGCAACGGCGGTCGTCCCTGTCAAGGCAAGGACGTCATCGTCGAGTCCTGCTCCGCGGACCGATGTAATGGTGAGTCCCAGCCCCGTGTTTCTGCTTCTTATTGTTCTTCGTGACTCGCGCTCGATGCCTAACGATTTATTTGGAACGAGCGGTCCTTTTTAGCTGCGCATTCGATTGCTATTCGTAAAATTTGATGACTCTGCAATGCGCGGTGACTCATCGCGAAAGTGCTGGTGGGTAAAATTGAAATCTGCGAGGACCTTTCAGAATGATTAATTACTTTACCGCGTAGTCTAGCGATGTAAAATTATGTGTTGTGCCTTTTGTCTCACTTGAACACGCAGAAAAATGATTAGCCAAGAAAGCTAAAATATATAGCTGTGCCCTCAAAAAAAATAATTTTGATACACATGGAATCCTCTAAATTGTAGAAGATTTTATATTGACCTCAAAAGGATTCCTCTGAAACCAAGAGAAAAATAGTATAAACAAGAATATTTAAGAGAGAAAAAAGTATTTTTCATTTTATTGAAAGAGGAATATGTTTGCTGTAAAACAGTAAGCTTAGAATATGAGATATAAGAAAATCACTTTGAACGTAAAATACTTTTTTTTGGGTATGGCAGTTAAGATGTTTCATTAAAATAGGGATAGCAATGTTGTCACTACCAAAGCTCAATTTTTTAGCTGTTAAAATTTTGGTGCTGCAATAAAAAATATTCGCTACTTGAATCCCAAATAATGTTTAGATAAATCAATTATGCTAATTTTCTCTTCGCAATAATAATTAAATCGAATTGAATGTTGAGTTTCACGTAAGATAATGAGGAATAGCTGCGACTTTCTTAGCTATTCATATAGAAGAACATTTTTAATTTCAGCTAATAAATTGTATTTCACAGTAAATATATTTTATTTTTAACAGATAATTTTTAGTAATAACAGTAAACTCTAAACTAGTTAATGACATTTAGCTAATATTATTAAATTATTTTTTTACGTGAAACATTTCCCTTCTTGTCGCACGCAGCGCTCGGGCAAGATGGGCCAAGAGTATTCAAGGAAGGTAAAAAAAAAATAAACCCGGTTGAATTATTTTTAAGACGTTTCCGTTTAAAATGGAAAAAGCAAGAGAGACATTTTTCTTTGTAGCGACCAGGGCGGTTGATTACCGAAATATCCTCGCATTATGGATCATTTTGAGCTTAGCCGCGATAATTCTGGCCGTAACGACCATCTTTTTCGTTCGCTTGATGCGCCGGAAAGAGAGAATGGAGGCGCTGTATGGCGTCGCGAGATTGGACTTCCGTCGTCCGGGCGATCTTGCGAAATCTGTCGTTTCCAAGAACGAGCGCACCGTTTTAGCCAGCGACCGGCGTCTCGAGCACGTGATTGACGAATCGAACGCCGCACGGCTACCCAGGTATACCTTATGTACCTGATGAAAATAATGAGAGCGCGGCACATAATACGAATCAGTATCCAGTTACATTTACATAATCTTACGATGCGCTCGCGCAATGTGCAGATCCTGCTCCGAGCATCATTATGACGTTCCGCAATTGTCATTACCGTCGACAACGAGACCATCGCCGAGCTCCTCCGTAACTAGGTCTTCTTGCAAGAACTCGCAACGAGGACGCGGCATGTCGGATAATGAGGAGGGACGGTCTTCTCGTAAGAAATTCCCATAAATTTCAGATTCGCGAGAGCTCTTTACACAATCAGTTTCGATAAATCCACTTCCCTGCCAAATAATCCGAGAGAACAAGCACCTCGAGTCTCTCACTCATTTTTGACTTCATTTTAAAATAATGTCGCAAAAATGTTTAATGACGTGCTTCACTGAGAGAAAAAAATAGTTGCAGTAACCATAATATCACTATAATTTATAGTCATTTTTGAACCGGACCACATTTGTATAATTATTTAAACAATATAAATTATGATTGATTTAACATTTCATTAAAGTCCTCGTAATCATAATTTGATCTATGCAACTTATATAATATATTTGTGATGTCAGTTAATCAAAACGAGATTTTAATTTAGTAAGTAGTATCATAAAATAATGTAATAGTAACCACAATTAATGGCATAACTACACTGAAAAAAAATTCTGGTTAAAAACGGACGAATCAGAAAAATCTTGTAGGATTGATCAAATATACTGGTTATTATAATAGGAATTTAGTTATTATAAGTTATAAAGTATTGAGTTCTATTATATAATAACCAGAATATTTGATCAATCCTACAAGATTTTCTGATTCGTCCATTTTTAATCAGAATTTTTTTTTTAATGTATGAACATGTGATTATTATTATCAATATTATAGTAAACACTATAAAAATGATATTCTTGACTATAATTATTTTACTATGCAATTCTAGTCGCAAATACCACATACTTTTCTCTCAGTGTTTAGACACTATTTTTTCGCGCACAGAGACGAAGGCTCCTTCGTCTATCGCGAATTTTATACGTGTACTCTCAGGCTCGACGTATCAAGCGAATCCGGAGAGTACCAACGAGGACGACGATGAACAGGACGATGATGAGAGACCGGACGAGAACGAACGGTCCGCGACGGACGACGGTAGTGGCTTCATCGTGAGAGCCATAATTGACGAGCAAGGAGCCCTTCTGGTCGTACCCGAAGTGGGCGTTTCGATGTCGGTGCCGGAAGGCGCGATCCCGCGCGGTCGCCGGCACGGCCTGCATCTCGCCGTGCTCGGCGAAAATTCCTTCAGACCGAATCTCCCACCTGGATTCACGCTGCTGTCCGCGGTGGTGGCCTGCGGTCCCGCGAGCGTCGATCTCGTGAAGCCGGTGATCCTGCAGTTCGAGCACTGCGCCGAGCTGAGAACCGGAAACTGGGAGCTGAGTCTGTGGTCCACGGAGATCGACTTGGAGACACGTTCGAACAATTCCACCAACTCGTCGGTCAGCCCGAGCGGTTCGCCGTCCGCGGCGACGTGGCGCAAGGTGCTGATGCTCGGCGGCGATCCGACGAATCTGCCCGGTCAACCGTTCGCACAGCTCGATCACGCGGGGGTGTTTCTCGTCACGGAGACACCCAGCGTTTATGCAGTAGCGGGAGAAAATTCGGTGGTCGCACCCGGCTTGGCCGTGAAACGGCTCTGCGTTGCGATCTTTGCGTCCCGCGAACGCGATCACATTAGATGCCACATACTCGAGGACACCAAAGCGTCGTTCAAGCTCGTGAGCGAACGAGTGAGTATAGAACATATATTTTCAATCTTACTCTCTGATCAGTAGGAGCGGAATCCTCTCGATTTTTTAAGACACAAAGGAAATTATTTTCTTGCATATTTTCTTGTAAATTTTGCTTTATAAACAAATAGGTTTAATATTTGGCTTTAAAATCTATTGGATATTGTAGTGAATTAAGATGTAGACGAGTAACCCAGAATTTTTTAGATTTTTTTAAAAGTCTAGAATATAAAAATAAAATGGAATGAATTTAAAGAATCCAATTTGCTGATGGCATTAGTAAAAAAATGATTATTGACTAAGAATTAATAAATATATGTATACATATAAGTATACTTAGGAGGAAAATTATTATAATTCGTACAACAAATTTTCCGTGGTTGTCTTACTCCCGCGGGTTGCGTGTAATTCTTTCGCAGGAACGTCGTTTGGGTAGTCTTTATATCGATCACAGTACTCTCGGATTTCGCGCTAGCGGCACATCACTTCGCATCGATCTCGAAGACAGGGAGAGCGGTTTTGCCGAGCGACAGGAAGTACCTTACCGGCGTATTTGGGCATCCGCGAGGATTAGCATCCGGCGTTCCTTTAGGATAGAAAAAGTCGTCGGCGACCTCAGACTCGGCTTTGAGCTTCGTGCTTGTCAGCGTGGCTTCGAGGATCAAGGCTTGCTTCTCAGGATCGATCTCGATCTCGTAAAGAGGAGTAACCTGAGTGGAAAGAGAAACAGTAACAAGGCGGAATCCTCTGTTGTTTTACGGGGGAAAAATTCAGCGAGGTCCACAGAATCCGTTATACCGAGACCTTTCAGGTGCTTTTTACATTCACGTTAAAAATATAAAAGATAAAATAAAATATATTCAATATTTTTTAATATAAAGATAAAGATAAAAATATATATATTTATTTTACACTCTTAATAAAAAATGTAATGATATGAAATTTTATTTCGATTATTACAGATTTTCCAAGACGCTTAGGAAGCAATTATGCCAGTGTCTAGATCCGCCAAGTGCACGCGGCAATGATTGGCGGATGCTGGCTCAGAGATTGCAAGTAGACCGGTAAGTCTTAATCCTTTGCAGTATATCTCTTTTACGGATCTGCGAGACGGATTTAAACCGAGGCAATATTTTAAGATATGTCGACTACTTTGCAACGAAGGCGAGTCCAACGGAACATATTTTGGACTTATGGGAAGCCAGGCATCGCGAAGCCACGGCTCTAGCAGATTTACTGAATCATTTAAGACTGATGGGACGCGTTGACGCAGCCAACGTCCTCGAGAGTCGTTTGGGGCCATGGATTTAAAAAAGTCATGAAAAACTTGCACTGTCATAAGCAAACGAAATGCAAATTTATACCGCAGACAAAAGTTTTGAGACAAAAGTTTTGTAAATAAAGTAGCTGTAATACGGTATTAACAAAATGGATGTAGAAACATATGTTGTGTATAAATATTGGTCATATTTGTACATAAAAGTTTACAACAAAAATCTGTATATTGCATTATTTTCTCATATTTCCTTCATCTTTTACTTTTACGTAATAAAAAATTATTAATTTATATAAATTTTTCATGTGTGTTTTTATTTTAAATAATTGGAATAGTATATTTTTAAAAAATTTTATTCACGAAAAATACAGATACTGAAAAGAATCAATTATATTAATAAAATGTAATACTGATTTTGTTACATTGATGTATTGAGCTCAACAAGTATATCTCTTATTAATTATTAAACGTACATTAAACAAAAATGTTATCTTTTATATTAATTTCTTTTATCAAAGAGCAATTTATATTTTTCATTATTATTAAATTAATATCAATTATAATTTATTTCTGCCCATTATTCTCAATCAATTGCATTCGGTAATTGGTGCAAATTCCACCTAATGAGACGCGCTTTAACGAGCACCATGACCGAGCGGTCGGGAAGGTCGGAAATCACAGATGACATTCATGGCCGCATGTGCCCAATTTGCACCTGAATGCCGATCGTCGTCGGGCCAGGTATCCCGGCAGTCCTTGAGCAAGATCGGACGAGGCGGAAGCCTGTTGGAGGATTCAGTTGCGGCCGCATTTAGGCGAGTATTTAGGTACCACTTGGATGTATCGTATCGCGGCGCAAGCATTCGAGGAAGGTATCACGTCCTGGACCAAGGATGCGCTGGATGCTCGAAACAATGGGCATTATCCCGTCACCGTATAGGGGTAAAGGTCGAGGGGTTTGGGAAGGTATAGGTATGCAAGTACGGATGACAGAACCAGCAGCCCCCATATAGGTATGCACGTATCCCTCTGCTTCCTCTCTGCCGTCTCCCCCTTTCACCTCCCATTTCCGTTAGTTGCAATCTCTCTCTCTCTCTCTCTCTCTCATTCTCTCTTCCCTTTTCTCCGTCCCTCTCTCCCTCTCCGTCTGCTCTCTAGGTCCTCTTGGAAGCATGAGAGGCGGAGCATTTAATCACAGAGGCCCGTTGGTGGTAATTCCGCCGGACAATGCCTGTTGACCCGAGTCGCCGGGGATGGTGTACCGGCCACCCTTTAACGCTGTGCGATTCGCCAACCACGAATACCTTTCGCTTCTTCTTTCTCTTGTAAATTCCCGTTTTTCTCATTCTCTCCCGCGACGCGCCTCCGTTTGTCTCTTTTGGCTTCTTTTTATCGGCAACTCGCCGCGATCGCGATAAAGGAATGTGAAGTCGACCGTTCGATGTCTGATAACACCAAAATGCCACTCGTTCTTTTCGGACGACCTGACCTAGATATGTTAGAATCGGTCGAAGCGAACGAAAAAAAAAGAAGAGGAAAAAATGCTGACCAATCTCCTGCATGTAACAAGTAACTGAAGAGCGAGATTCAGCTATATATAAACCTAACGTTTCTCCAACCATTTGAAAAATATTAACAAATGTTATTGGCCGCCTCTAACATGTGTTTATTGGGTAAATGGCTACTATCTCGGGGAAACAGCACGATATCACGTTTCAAGACGAACGATCGTCCGCGATAACCAGAGAAAGAGAGAGAGAGAGAGAGAGAGAAGCCCAGCGTTCGTGGCGAGCGTTGCTCTCGGGATGGATCTCGCAACCGCTTAAACGACGTCGCGGTTACGCACGAGTTACCGACACGGTGCGTGCATAATCCACCGGCGGATCACACATAAATCGCAGCTGCAGGATCGTATTAATTTCCCGGCTAATCGCGATTGGGATCTACAGGCAATTACGAGGAGGATCGGTGAATCAGATTGTACGCGCGGCGCTTTACTCACTTCCGTTAACGCGCCGCGGAGTCACGCACACGCGGGTAACGCACCGCGCGGACGTCCCGGCTACCGCGCTCGTTACAAAACGCCCACGCCGAGGGTGCCGCCACGAGGGTGGTTTATGAATCGTCCAGACGTATCGCGATCGAATGACGTGGAATCGTGAGAGTCATTAATTCGCGCGCAGGGGTGACCAAACACAACGTCAACGTGGCGGGGGGGATTTTTCGCTCGGAGGGTTCTTGAGATTTTTACCTCGCGGAGATATCAGCTCACGCGTCACGCGTATCAGGCCGCGAATCTGCGTGTTAAATCCGGAGCGAAGGGTATCTCCGCTCCGCGAGCGCGAGCATAATGAACGCCTTAAGATTTGAATGACGGCAACTATTAAAGGTATATACGCCGGTGAATTTATCGCCGCGCGGTCCCCGTTAAAAACATGAGACGCGCACACGCGGACTGTCTGCCGAGTGGATCTACTCGCAATAAAACACGGTTGTAAAAGGACTCGCAGCGAGTTTTCCGCGTCGCGGTCGGCGCGCGGCGTTACAGGTCGCCGCGTCGGGCATGTAACGCGAAACCCGATGGTATATCGCCTTTCAAATAATTGCTTTTCGTCGAAAGGAAATGAAGGAGAATCCCGGAGGATGGGAGGAGTATATACGACCGTTTCGGAAAGGTTGCCGCGTCGCGCTAACGAAAGAGGGATGCGTGCGGAGGCAACAAAGATCTTATCGAGGATCGCACCGGACTCTCTCTCTCTCTCTCTCTCTCTCTCTCTCTCTCTCTCTCTGCCGAGCCCGAGGAAGCCAATCGTAAATGACGAAAATTGAAATTGCGAATAGCCACCGATGCGGCAGAGACTTATGCGTGCCGAATAAATTAGCCGGTTCTTAAAAGTTCTCCCGCACGGAAGATGCGGAAATATTTTGCAGGCTAAATTAAACGCCATCGGTGAACGCTCGCTCTTTTATCGCGACGACACTCGTCGTCTTTTTCTATTAATCCCCAACACAAAATAATTTTCGCTTAATATTTACTTCGCATTACATTTCAGGCGTCTCGTTTCAGAATGCATGGAAAATGCGGAACGTCTGTTTACTGTTATGCAAATATGTGATAAATATGATCGAATAATTAAACGCATGACGGTGTTGAAAATTTAGATACCGGCGTAACGTGCGTCGCGATAAAATAGCGTTGTAATAATAGGAGGGGTATATTGCCATTCATCAGCTTAACTCGTTAGCAGCGGCCGGCATTAAAAATGTTCGAAAAACCGCTCAAGCGCGCACGAGAAAGTTTTGCGACGGGCGAAAATTTCCGGTGCGGAAACCACCGCCGAAACGGCAACGAAAGAAAGAAGAGCATTTTTTCACTGTCGTTCGCCAGGATTTTTGCAGCGTTATCGAAACAAAAACCCAGCCACATAGTTCCGAAACAATTTCGTCGTGGAATTCCACGACATCCGTGGCTAAAAAGTAGCAGGAAATTTCGTGCGTATTCCATACATGTGGACAACCATGTGTACAGTCTGCGTTAAAATTGTTATCGAAAAGGATACCATTTAAATCATTACAAAATATTGAAAAAAAAAGAACTTGGAATTGTATTAATCGCACTTTTTGTTTTTAAGCAAATAACACGTAGTATATCGTATCATCGTAAGATCTTAAAATATTTCGGAAATAAAAACATATTTAACTAATAATTAAGAGTAAATTAATAATTTTTAACTTTGACCTTTAAGAATAAATCAAATTAATATTAATTTGATCAGAAAATGCCCGAGATTTTATTAATTCCAATTGTAAACCTGAGATTCTTGTATAATACAACTGTGTATGTAAGGTTTCACATTGAATTCTGATGTTGTGCAACATTACAAAATTTGAAAGGAAAAAAGAGATTATTAAGCTAACAAACATTAATAATTAATGTTATAATTAATAAGATAATAAATATATTTTTAAGTCTTATTATATAATAA
>VBVR01000507.1:16636-48167 GCA_011638315.1 Tetramorium parvispinum | reverse complement strand
TTCTTGTACATTTACAAATAAATCGATTTTTTGTTGGCACATCATTAGTTAAAAAGTTATTAAGGAAATAAATTTTCGGCGGGGCCAAAATTAAGATATCTGCGCGAGAATATCGGCTTGTAGAAAAGTAAAAATGAAATTATTATTTTCTATGCTTAAAGAAATATTTTAAAAATTAATTTAATTATTGACTTTAATTTCCTAAGTGAATTGTAAGCGATCGTATTTAGAGTTAATGCATGTAATATTTCATTTAATTTTTTTCTAGGAGAAAGGTGACACAAATAAAAATTCAGTAAATAGAAAAGTATAATTCTTTTTATTCTACTTTTCAAAATAAAGAAATACAGTGGTGCTTTTATTCTTCGAAAAAAAAGTATAAAAGTTGGTTAACGCTTAGCAATTACATTTAAAAGTACATATGGCAATCGTGTATTACGTAAATGTTGTAAATATGAGAATTAATGATGCAGAGAAAATTAGCGTACGTGACTGGAAAGTAAGTGATAAAGTGCGATTAGGACTACAAAAATGTAATTAGCGGTAACCGCGAAAGAGCCCGAGCACTGCTCGATGTGTTCGAAGAGTTTTTTATAGGCAAGCACTGTGCTCTTCGACGACGATGTGTCAATCAAACCCGACGAGGAATCTTTGAAGAGAAGATCTTTTGTGTTATTAAATGGTCCGTAAATGTGAATTGGTCTTCGAGCGTTTGCGCGAAATCCTAGCCAATTTTCCATCTTGAATAAGGCCAGGATAGTATCCTTTCTAGAGATTTCCATGACATCCTTTTTACGGCCAACGATCTGGAAGGATATTGCAATTTATTCGATTTGGGCAAAAAAATGTTAAACATTAATGCTTACATTATAACTTTTTAATGTTTTCAAATTGATATTTTAGTTTTTATCTTGCATATTTTTGTTTTTGTAACGCGACGATTTTTTATGGAGATTTAAAATGATATTCCTTATTTTGCTACACATTGGCATTGCATTTTCTATTTATTTAAAAGTAATTTAAAAGTATAATCTGTCAATACGACAAATATAAAATACTATAACAGATATTACAAGTATATTCTGAGAGAAATATATACGAGAAATAATATACTATGTAAGAAATTTTACATTACGTATATTATGTATATTCACAGTCTAAATGTAGAATATTCGAATAATATCATGTGCTGTTAGGGATATAGTATACTTTTGTTAGATTAATCTTCTTCTTCTTCTTAGTTTAGGGGGAATTGCTTGTTCAATTCAACGTCACTGCCTGAGGCTAGTGTGTTGGTTCTATGAGCATTAAGCTTTTTACATTAGGTTTCTAATCTCGCTTAACAACCCTCTTTTTTCTCATCTGGGATTGAAACCGACATTGGCGGAAAAAAATTCTCATGGCAAGATATATTATTGGTTCTATGGGTATATAGTTTTTATCGGAAGTAGGCTGTAAACCCTTGCTCCCGAATCGTCGGTGGATTGCTTTATTTCACCAAGAGGTGGCGATCGAGTAATAAGTTTTTAAACAAATAAATATTGTTTTTGTTGGATTTGAATTTGAATCTTCTAGTTTGTAGACCAGCGCACTTCTCTGCGCCATAATCGCCACTTTATGCGCGATTAGATTAATCTAGAGATTAAATAATTTCTATGAAAATTATTTACCTCGCTGTCGATTGTTACTGATAATGCGCAGGACTCCTCAACATCTAATCCTGGATATTGGGCCAAACTTCCATTTTTGCACAAAACCCGGAACTCACTCGAATCGTAGTCGTCTGTATATAATAATAATTTAATAATTATCAACTATCAAATAAAAAATCATTAAGAATAATGCATGACTCATTTAAATTTCAGATAAAGATATTTGCCATAGTTACAAGTGAAAATTACAAGAATTAACTTAAAAAAATATGCTCATTAATATTTGAAAAATTTACAGATTGAAAGCACATTCTATAAAATACTGATCTTTGACATTAATTTTGGTAATATATGTTTTCTTGAGCCTATATATCTACAATAATATTGATCGCTTTTTACCCTTGGCAATATTGGCCTTATCGATAAACGCTATGTCGCCGGCTCCTTCAATAATGCATCGCATGGCTCCTTTGTCACCGTAATAGCGATTAGTTTCGTTCGCCGCGCAGGATGTATTGTTCTGTTGTTTGCAAGTCGAGCAGAGTATCGACGCTATGTCCGAGGAGATACCGGTGAGCGAGTGGTCGGAATCGTCAATTCCGGGGGTACAAGCACCAGAAAATAGATTGGACATCAATAACGGATAGTCGCAATTTTTGGATGAAATAACACTATTTATTCTGGCGGTATTGATGAAACTTATCCAGCTGATACCGCCGTATTCGGGGAAACATGCCTTCTTGCCCCTTAAATCGTGAATGCTCTTTATGGGATAATCGTCGTCTCGAGGTTCGCGCAGTACCGCGAGTGTCACACTATTCTTATTCGTTTCAGTTTCGCTGTACAGAACCGTTGACAGGCCATAAACCCTGCAAGCAAAATAAAAAAATGTCAAATAATGCCAATAATTTTACATATGTTTCTCAAAGTTTCGATTCTTCAAAATTTTCCGCTTACTTGCGTGCCAGGTAACTGTAATTGGAATCAATGACGATTATATCTGACCGGTTTCCTTCTATCTCGCGGAAACATTGAAACGTGGAATTTGACTTGTTGCAAGAAATCCTCGGTGCCACACCAAGGGCCTTTGCTGCTTTCGCCACCCATTTGCACTTGTTGGTCTCCTGATCGCCAATTGTGCACCAACGTATGGGTTTACCGCAGGTTTGAATACTCTCGATATCGATGATTCTTGCCTTGCTCAAGTACGTAGATATGGACGTTTTCTCTGGTATTGTATCGTAAGCCCAGCTATCCTCCTGTATAATTCTACTTAAGGTGATTATCCATTCCTCTTCATACGGAGGTTTCAGCCATTTCAACAATTTAGGTTTAAGAGAATCTGTGATTTCTCTGAAAAAGGAGCATTCTAATCAAGATATAGTCAAATGCCAAGTAGCGCATGTCAGTTTACATTACGTTCCATACGTTTTATATTTCTAAAACATATGGATTATTTCTAAAAGAGATCTAAATAACTTATAAACTTTAAAAGAAAAACTGTTCTTCTCATATATCTTTGCTGCTATTCGCTTACGGTCTAGCTGCGACGACGCTCCACGGTTGTCTGAGCCATACGCAAGGATTTGGAGTGGATAAAGGAAGGACAGTGCCACTTGGACATAAAAAGTTGTACGACTCATTTCTCTGAAACACACAGAAAATTAATAGTATAAAGAGACTCACAAAATAAATAATTAATAATTAACTACTATGTACGGTGATTCTAGTAACTGTAATTGTTTCTTAAATGAAAATGGAACATTCTACTTACTCCGAGATAATCCTGAACGTATTTAAGCGCTACGTATGCCACTTTACCACGAGATAGGCATTGCAAAGCTCCGATATGTCCATGATGCCGGTTATTATTATAACTGCAATTTGCCTTTTGATCACAAAGCTCACACAATTCTGGGTATTTCTTCTCTGGAAAAAATATTGTATTATTTATTACTTATACACTTTTTAGAAATAGTGCAATTTTTATTTTTAAATTTGTTTTTACTTGGAAAATATCTTTAAGTTTTCTATTTTTAAATTAAAAATTTATAATAGATAATTGATATAATTAATGTAAAATAATGAGTTTATTTTAATGTAAACTGTCTTACTTAGCATTTGATCGATAGTGCTATCACCAGCCCATTCGCCTGGCCTACAAGCTTTTCCAAAGAAATTTTTAAGATTTCTGACTTCGTTTTCGACAGTAGTGACATCATCCTGACAAAGCGGAGGGTTTACTGAGTTTTCAAAATACTTGAGAATATAGTCATTCCACCATTGAGATTTGCTAAAACCAGGATGGCAAAAGCCACCGTCTCTTAAACGTTTGAGACGTTCGCCAGGGAGCGGCTCTTTCTGTGACATATCTACAGGGACCACTGCTACGGTCTCGAATTCATATTCCTCTGTGAAAGTTAAATTTAGAGGAATATTTACACTTGTATTTTTATCAAAATGTGCAATAATATATAACCGAACTTTGCCTTCAATAATTAAGAAAATATCGTAGTCATTTTAACATTTATTTTAATACTCAATTTAATGCTCAATAATAAGACATCATTACAATTTAAATCTTTTTAGCATTGATATTTAGTCAGTTTTAGAGGAGACTAAATATTAACGATAATATGTAGTATCAAAAAAATCGCACTTCAAAAACATTAAAAAATAGATTTTAATTTATTTAATATAAACATAAATATTAATAATAATATTATGTAATATTTTGTTTGAGTTTGAATTAATTTTTAACTTGATAAAATTTCTCACGCATTGATCTCTCGTAATTTTTGTTATTAATTTTAATTTTTTTTATTCAGATCATCAATTGAATTAAGATCCTTCTTTCGCCTAAAATGTATATCTAATGGCATCGTGCCATTAAATAATAATTTTATTATATAAATTTTTCTTAAAATTTTCGACTACCTGTTTGTCTATCTCTATGCCTCAGTTCAAGAATAGGTAGGATTTGAGATGGATAGAATTGATATGTTAACAACAATTCTTCCGTATTAAAGACACCGAAATCGGCCTCGCCTTCAGCTAAGCGGATAGCACACTCGGCGCTGTCTGCCACGCGCAAACATGACACTTCGCTATCTCCTCGTTGCACAGCTACGCACGCAGACTCGGTTACCTCATCAACGGGTGCGCAGAATTTATCTGAAAAATAGCGAATCGATTGACACGGAAACTTACAATCAGTAAGACCTTTATCAGCTTTCGATAATCTCGATTCATACATAGAAACTATCTATATTGAATATAGAAGCTGTAAGAGAAAAAGAAGAAAATAATTTAATTAGGTAATTTAACTAGATAATTAATTAAAAATAATAAAAATAATTGTCGAAATGTTTTTTATTTTCCGGTATTTTATATTTTAAATCTTTAACATATTTTTATTATTGATTCGATTTATTTCAAATTCTCTTTAATCGACATATATAATTGGTAAAGTATTATCTTGGATATTTATTTTATGCGTTTACTAAATTCAAGTTTAATCTTGTCCGTTTATGATATATTATAAAAGTTTAATAAAACTTCCGAAAAGTTTTATATGATATAAAAAGATGACGATTAAATAAAATATAAATACAGATTAGCTTTGCACGATATGGGTGGTGTATATTATTTTTTTTAAGCACATATATTGTCTAAGTGGTTTACATAATATTGTATCGGTACATTTATAACATGAAATAACTGTAATATATTTTATACCGGCAAAACCATGTTACGTCAATTGCAATCAAGTAATTTGATTTCTCTCAAGATATCTCTGTTTATCTGATGTTTGATAATGTCTAATAATGCAAAGAGTAGCGTTATCATAAATTGCTGACTCAAACTTCTCAAAAGTTAATCGCGCACTTTAAATGTTCACTTAACGGTTCGACATGTTTTAACTGGACACAAAAACGTATCTGTTAAATGTACGGAAATTTTTATTTCTAATTTATGTTTCTAATATAAGAATTGAAAAATTTTTCTTCAGAATTGTCGCTCAGAATTATTTATAACTTTTGCATATTTAAAAATATATACATTTTTTGTTTCTTTTCTCATTTTACATTTCCTCATTTACATAATAATATATCAATTACTGTATATCTGCTGCGCCATTATATCCATTTGCTTTAATTATTTACTTTGATATATACTTTGTATCTATACATTCAAAATAATTAAAAAAAATTATATTATATATGTATAATATGTATATGTAATACTATTTCATATATTTTCAGTGTACATTGTTTAAGAAATTACATATATATTTTCTAAATTCTAATTTGAGTAATACGATTGATTTCATTATCAATACGTAACGAATCGGACTTTGCCACAGCGTATGAAGATACACAAATTTATAATAGCATTATTTTTTATGTGTGGAATATTCCCGGAAATACAATTCAAATTTGAATATTTAATATCATAGTATTTAATATTTAATGTTATACATTAATTATCAAATATAATATTATACGTTTAATACTAATTATAAATATTTCATAAAAAAGTTTTTTGAATTATCTGGCAATAAAATTGTGATACTCATCATATAATTTTAAGTAGTTTTTGCGTTTAGGTATATATACTTAAATGTAAATTATTTGTATTGATATTAAGTTTGATATTAAGCCAACATTTGACAGAAAATACAGAGAATTTATTAAAATTTTTTCATAAGTAGACGGTTTTATTAAAATATGATAAATAGATAATTTTTAAATCAAATAAATTCACTTACATTGACGAGTACGATGTATTGCAGCAGAATGTTCACCTGCAGCAGCAACAAACAGAATTACCCAAACGAGATTCCTCATTGTTAATCTGCAGGCAATATCCAGCAAGAGTTTGATGTGAACTGAAGCGATTGAACCGTTTTTCAATATGAACAGCAAAAGAGGAACTAGGTGTGCCTCTTCACACGAACCGAATGATAAGAACCCGCCGATAACAAACGCACACGCCCTATATATATACATATACTGCTGTTATTATCTGCAATATTCTGCAATCATGTTGACCTATCCTTTAGGGATCGAATCGTTCATGCAAAACGGATAGATTGTGAAAACAGTATGGCATTTATTACAAATTTTCGAACAATTTGTACCTCAGATACAAAAAGTCTTTTCGATGTAATTCTACATATAACTTTTATAATGATATGTATAACATATGTATATAAACTCGTACATAAATTATGATATATTTCTAATTAAACATATTTATAATTAAATAATAAGCTGAATAAGTTAAGTTGAATTAAAAGAAATTCTTATGTTATACTAGTCGAAAGTTTTAGTTATATGTGTGGACGCACATACGTGATTCAAACCATTATTAATCTCTCCACCTTCTTATTCTTGGATCTATTATGATTTATTTTCTTGAGAGTTCTTTGTTCCTGGCATCGATGTTTTTTTATTACACCATGACGAAGAATGTTGAATCGTCAGTGACGAATATTCCAAGATATTCAATTACGTATTTCTTCTTTATCAAGTAACGATAGCTTTCCACGAAAGTAGTCGGCCTAGTGATGACTAAATGCGAACACTTCTTTGGAGAAGAAATTGTTTATTAATTTTGCAATTTGAATTTGTAAAATCTATCGAGATTTCTGACAAGAGAAGACGTATTGACATATTGATATAAATTCTTAAGATTTAATTGTATTGAGAAGTATAATTTTTAGCTAATAATTGTTGACAATACAAACAATTTTCTAACAATAGGCAATATGTATTGTACAACTTTATTTAAATAAAAGCTAGCCGGCTAAATTTGAGAGTATATATTTTTATGTATTTACATAAGAATAATAAAGTTCCAAAAAAATGTAAAACATAAGTTCAATTTGTAATTCCTAAAATTTACTTGAAATGTAAAATAAATCTTACAAAATATCTGATTCCAAACCCTTTCATTACCATCCAAGAGAAAATAATCAAATGTATTTTTACATATTAGTAATATAATGTTGAATGCATAATATTTTAGAATTTGCATCTCTTTATTTTCGATAATAGGAAAACATCATTCACACGATATTCTATTGTGAATGGATGAACAAAATATGCAATTTCCCGTACTGCCATAAAAATTATGCACGGATGAGTGTCAGAATAATTTGCTAAAGTTGCCACTACGAGTATATATAGAGCCGATAGCTCTGTTTGCTTGATTCTGCGTTGCGAGAAGAATATTTAAAATTTTTAGAAATAAACTATAACTACTCTCTTAGGGATGATCGCATTGACGACATTGGTTATAATAATCCTCGGTACGTTAATATGCAATAAAGTGGACCGTGATGATTGTGTTATATTGACGATAATTTAATCTCAGCGTATCAGAGGATACATTGTAATCGTGCACGGTGATGTAATCGCGACGGGATCATTAATATTCGCGAGTTTGCAGGATTTAATAGGATATACGTTGGTACAGAAGAGAATAGCCAAGTGTATTCATCATTGACATTTATTTGCGTGGACGGCACCGTAATGCTATTAGCGAATGTTTGCGATGGTATCCCTCATTGTCCGGACTCATCGGACGAAGTCGGAACACTGTGCCGTCACGTTATGTAAGAAGATATTTCCCGTTAACTTTCGCCATTAGTCACTAAACAAGAACATGTCGCAAAGAACCGGATATTCTTTCAACTAAAGATAAAACGGTTAAAGAATAGATAAAGCTTTTTTTTTTACTGAACTATACTTACATTCTATACTCGAGAACCGTCAGAAACTTAAACAGTTTTTACATTTGATTTCTTATTAATGTTGCGGCATTTTTCCCATAAAGCATTTTTATTTGCAAGTTGGGAAAATATATTTGTGAATCTACGTGTGCAAATTTATTCTTATTAAATAATTACAAGCTCGTATACATGTACTAAAATTAAGGAATAAATAAGGTCAAACGAGCAATTAAGAAATAATATCAAAGATGACTTTAGTTTATTACAAATTAGATGATTGATAATAAATCAACATAGAACGTTATGACTTTACAGAGTCTTCTTCAGCCATGAAAATACAATTAGAGTAGCATAAATATTTTTACTCTAATTGTATTTTTATTGTAAAGTCGAAACGTTCCGTGTTGATTTATTATCAATCATCTAATTTGTAATAAACAAAAGTCATCTTTGATATTATTTCTTAATCGCTCGTTTGGCTTTATTTATCCTCCTTAAATTTTTTCTCCATACATACGCGCGCGTCCAAAAATAATTTTTTCCATACAATTAATAATAAAACTTGACTGGTAACTCGATCGTTAGAGAATATTCTATATCATTAGCGTTTTTTTGCAGATGTCCCACTCATATGTACAGATGCAATTACGGTGCCTGCGTGAATCGTACGGCGCGATGCGACGGTTTGGCGAATTGTGTGGACGCTAGCGACGAGATCGCTTGTGATCGAAATGCCGATGACGTTTGTCCCGATAGAGATTTCCTGTGTTCCACTGTTAATCAAGAGTGTATATCTTTCGCCGAGGTGTGCAATGGTCTGTAACCATTAGATTAATTTTGACGACGAGTTAATGCTAAATCGTCCCGGTACAGAGTCACGCAACGTAAGGACAAGCGTACTCGGTTGAACTTGGAAAACCTTATCTCTATGTTTCTTCTATCAGGCTATAAAGATTGCTCGGACGGGAGCGATGAAAATGCAACAATCTGCCACGAATATACCTGTCCCGAGCACACGTTCCGTTGTTCGTACGGAGGCTGCGTTCATCAGGAAGTGATTTGTGACGGCGTGAAAGATTGCATCGACGGCACCGACGAAGACTCGAGCACGTGCACGGCTGTCGATTGTGAGGACCAAGAATGTTCGCAGGATGAATGCCGGTTGGTTAACGCATTGATTTTTTTTCGGTTAACAATTCATTAAAATGCAAATCGTTTATTTCTTATTTTAGAGACGAAGAATTCACGTGCGAGAATAAACGGCAGTGCATACCGATAGCTAAAGTATGTGACGGTACTCGGCACTGTGCGGATGCATCTGATGAAAGTTCAGAATTGTGCGAAGCACGTGAGTACGTATGCCAAGTATAATTCACAATCGAATGTAATTTCCTTGTAATTTCCTTGTAATTTAATTTCGTGATTATAAATCTCAGAATCTCTTTTTTAAAAAAATCGATTATTTCATCAAAAATTAAATTTTTTATTATTATTCGTATGCGTTATTATATTCAAATAATGAGAACTTCTCCGCGAAGTATCTATTTCCAGAAATGAAAATTACTTCTCGAAATTATATCACGAAGATCATTGATTGTTCTTTATCTTTACAGATGTCCTGAAAATTGGTTTCGCTGCGCTTACGGCGGATGCATTCGGCCGGAGCTGAAATGTAATTCTCAACTTAATTGTCACGACTGGAGCGACGAGGACGAGTCCCTATGCGGGATAACGCTACCCGAAGGTGCTTGTCGATTGCCCGCCGCAAGAGCGGGGATCCATTACAGCGTGAGCGGATGCTCCAGATGTCGGCCGGGCGAAATTGTTCCCGAGCTCACGCGCCTCGATTATGCTTGCGACGTCGAAGGCTCCTTGCAAGGTGCCAGTGAAATTTATTGTCAAAATAACCTGTGGTATCCCGGTATTCCGAATTGTATCTTCAGTAAGTGATCATTCTTTCCATGAACTTTCCAGGTGTTCCAGAACGAAACAAGACTCTTTTTATCAAATAAATTATTTATTTACGATTGATTATGTATTTTTTATTACATATGTTACACATTCCAGGAAATGAGACGGAAGGAATAACGTGCCCGGCACTGTCTGAGATTCACGATGTGATTAGACGATGCGAGGCGATGTGGGGTTCTCACGAGGGGTGGCTGCCTTGCGACCGGGCCCTCCCGGTCGGCACACGGGTTTTCCTTGAATGTCCAGAATTTTATGAGCGTCGCAAAGGATCTTCCAGTGTCATGTGCCTTCACGACGGCACGTGGAGCCAATCGCTTCTGAGTTGTACTCCTATCTGCGGCATAAGAGACTCTACAGGTTTGATTATTGATAAGTCGTTTACTTTCAATGATAACAGCACTTGAATATATGTACACTGTTAAACTCGTAGTGTCAAATTGTATTTAATTTTTAACTATTCCATAGGTCGCCACTGCTCCTCAATATTTCATTAATTTTGACTAATATAGAAGTTAAATTAAATATATTAACAACATATGTATTGAGTAAGGTTTACTCCTTAAGTCACTAATTTGATCTCTTGTTTTAGTCAAATTAACCGAATATTGAGTAGGAGCAGTGACAATCCATAATAATTTACATTATAATTGTCATTTATAAAGCAATTTTTAAAGCGTGATTAATTCACACTTCCAGAATTAAATAAACATAATTATTTAATTGCTTTATTCAAATTTGGAAGAAAAATACGAAGAAAAAATTTAACAAGTTTTTAATATTTTTTTATCGTTCTAGAACATATATTTTTCTTAATAATATAAAACGGTATTTATACATAAACTTGTTTAATTTGTACAAGAAAAATGTTTACACTCTTAGCGGCAGCATTGATCGTAAAGGGATGGCGTGTCGAGGAAGAAGAAACACTGCCGTGGCAAGCCACCCTTTTCTCGCATGAGGATGGTCAATGGAGATTCTTTTGCGGCGGTACGTTGATTGCGGAACGCGTTGTGTTAACTGCCGGCCACTGCGTTTGGAAGACCGCAGCAGACACGATGCGCGTTGCTTTCGGAATTCTCTCGAGTGATTTAAGTCAAATAGGAGAAAACGCCCAAGTAATCGACGTGAAAAGTATCGAGCTGCAGAATGCGTATCAAGATCACGAGAGTAATTACGGCTCGGATATTGCGTTGTTGATTTTGAAAAGAGCTGTGACTATCAATTCAGTTGTCGGACCAGTTTGCGTTCCTTGGCATTCCGATGATATATTATTGGAGTATCAGCGAAACAGAGGACTTGGATTGGTTGCCGGTAAATCATGTATTAAAAATCTATTAAAATAGTAAGAATTTTTTATTTAAAGAATTTTTTATTTCATACATTCAATAAATTCATTATTTTCCTTTTATTTTATTTTACACATATGCTGCTTAATACATATACAAAGTGTTCATGTAATACATTAAAAAAGAATTAATTAATATTTCTAAAGATAATGTTTTGTATATACCATATTGCTTGGAAAATATTCAACAAATGTAAAGCTTATTAATATGTATAAAACCGAAAAATCCAAGTCATTATAGTGTAATTTGGCAATAAGAAATAGATTTCCTTAACAATTTCTACAAATTAAGAAATTTTTAGGTATGGGACTGACGGAGAACGACACATTTAGTTCAGTCTTGAGGATAACTACAATGAAAATCATTCCTGACGACGAATGTCGTGAAAATCAAAATAGAGATTTTCGAAAGTATGTAACTTATACTTCCTTTTGCGCCGGATGGGCGAATGGTACTGGGGTATGTAATGGAGACAGCGGCGGAGGTTTGGTACTTCAGCGGCCGAATTCCAGTGTCTGGGAAGTTCACGGAGTCGTCTCCGTGAGCCCACGCAAATTGGGTACCAATGTATGTGATCCGAACTTCTATGCTGTTTTCACAAAGGTATATTAACTTAAATATACTTGTAAATTCATATCAGTGAATATATTAAGCTGCAAATTATTCTTAAGTAAAGTCCTGCCTGTTTTCTTATATTTTCTATAATATTTCTTCATGGATAATTGTCATTCATTATACTAATGAATTGTTATTCATAACATTAATAGATTATATTATTTATAATATCAATAAATTATATCATACCTTTTTTTTTATTCGCAGGTTTCTATGTACACCAGTTGGATCCATGAAGTTATCAAGAGTCTACCTATAATCGGCATATCTGACTTTAATCAACAACCAAACAGGGATAATGTCGTTGTTTAAAGTACTATAAATTAAATCGATTTCAATTGTAGTATATTTAAATAAAATTCACCACGAACGCAGCCTATATATTTCCTTGAAAACAAAAGACTATTTTCCCTTGAACATAAAGTAAACACGAATAGCATGAATGTTGACGAAATGTCAAAACAGAAATAAAATTTATAATTTTGAAGATATTAATTTAAGATATGTTTCTTTAAATAATTTGCTTAATCGGTGAATATCCTGTTTCAGTAGTAGGTGTTACATTTGTATCGTCAGCATGACGAATCTTTCGACAATAGTAAGTGTAATAAAATTGGTAAAACTTCAGTATAATGGCTTCACCTCGGATTTTGTTCTAATTTTGGTGATAAATAAAATTAAAACAAATAACATATTTTAACAAGCTAAATACAACAAAATGAACAAAATCAAAGTACAGATATATAAACAAGATCAATTTTTTAGAAAATATAAAATGTATTCGCACAATACTACATTTAATGCCAATTTTCGCGAAAATTATTATTGTGTTTTAATCTGTATGTCAATATTAGATCACACAGTCGATCGTTTCAATACAAGAAGAACGGACAGAACTTACTACACATGAGTTAGCAACAGGTATAAGGTACGATGACGTATACATTTCACCGAGTCATATAAAATTCAACGAAGCCTTCGAAGGAGTTACGTATCGACAACGTATCACTATCAAAAATGTCGGGTATAAACTTGCGCTTATCAGAATCCGCCAACTGAATTCTATAGTAAATATATGTCTAATATAAATAATTATAAAATTTTATGAGATAAATTCTCAATGATTAATATTTCTCAATAGGCCTTTCAAGTGAAAGCCACCTTGAAAAGTGGCATACGGTTGAGTCCTGGATTAAGTACAACGACATACGTAACTTACACGTTCAAAGGAACGTCCTTATCGCATGCAATAATTCCAATTGAGATCAACGGAAAGATTTTCGATTATTACGTGATATCTGCTTCAGCTACCGAATATATCAGCATTGAGCCCAAGTCGATAGACTTTGGTACTATCGACATTGGTTATTCGTCCGGTTTAAAACTAATAACAATCTATAACGAAGGAAACAAAAGTACCAGGTATTCGCGTTATTTATAGAAATTTTCTGAATATTAGAAAAATAAAATCGCAAATATTTTTTTCATCTTTGTTAAAAGATATTTTTAAGTAAATCTCATAATCATTATTTTTTATTTCTTTGTTATATAAAAGGACGTAATATTTTTTCAGATTTTGGAAATAATTTATATTTATATAAATATAGATTAGTTTTAAAATTGGTTTTAAGATCTCTAGATTTTTTGTAATTTTGATAATTTGTATTTTATTCAAATGGGAAATTAAATATTATATAAAAAAGTATAATGTAAGACAAAATTTATTAAAAATTTGAAATTTTTCAGATTCTCGATTGATCTCGGGCAAAATGATTTAAACTTATTGATAAAACCTCTTCGTGGAAGAATCCAATCAAAAAAAGAAATAAAGCTTGAAGTCGAATTAATCGGCGTAAATGAAGGCACCTTTTACAGCGAATTTTGGTAAGATAGCCTTGCTGTTTGTCATCGTAATTTTCGTCATTATAAGAAAGATTCGTACTTTCTCAGGATTAAGTCTGTTCCAAATATACGTATTCCCGTCAAAGTGCGTGTCATCGTACCGAAATTGGTAGTTTATCACCCAAATACGAGCGGAGATTTCACGCTTATCGATTTTCCACCTACGGTAGAAAATACTTGTAGGCATGATACCTTCGTCTTGCGTAATCTTTCGTCTCGAGCTTCCAGTTACGTTGTCCTTGGTGAAATCGATAACGAAGTAAAGTGCATTCAGGTACAAAACAATTGTTGTCTTACAAATAATTATAAAAGTTAAAAATTTCAACCAGATTATCAAAAGCATGCTTAGAAAAATCTTAATAAAGTAATTTTACTCCACTCCTTATTTAAAACTTAAAATCTAACTTGTATGTAACGACTAAGTTTTATTAAAATTATTTTTGCAGGATATCGATTGCAAGCAATATCCGACTTATAATGTTTTTAAAATTCATCCGCTTGAAGGGCGGATAAACCCATTCCAAGGTATCATTTTTGAAGTAAAGTGAGTCTAATTATCATATCATTTCATTATATATTGAATAAATTTATTATAAAGATTTATTATAAAAGGTATAAATATGTCACATATTAAAAGCTAAATATCTAATAAATAATTCCAGATTTTCACCAATAAATATATTGCAACCGAGAAAAGAACACGAACAGAGGCATCAAAGAAAATGTGAAAATAAATGTCTAAGTCGAATAAAGAGTAGAGATTTTATGCAATTTATTAGAATAGTCAGGGTACATTGTACAGAATCGGAAGATATCACCAGTGTGTCTCTTTTAGTTTATTTTGCATTGAAGTCAACTGAATAAATTTTTATTTAAATAATATTTCTCCAGGGATTGAGCCTGTAAAGGATACTGTCATGGATAATGTCTCATCACAAAGAATTTATATACGTAAGTGATTCTTCTCTAACAACTTATAAAGATTTATTAATATAGCTCATGCTTAAATAATATTTTTAATTGTTTTGGGGGATAATCCTATAATTATAATAAATAATATACGTAATTAATTACTGTGTTATATATTATATATTATTTTAACAGAAGAATCAATGATGGCAATTTCATCCGCGTCCTGTGCATTAAATACTGATTTAGGAATTTGCAATGTAATAAAGCTTTGTCTTTACGGTGAGGTAGAAGCGATACAATTGCATCTCGAACCTGATACCCTCTATTTCGGAGACTTAATTGTCGGCCAGATATCGCAACGCGTACTTCGCTTGACAAATCTCTCCACTGTTGTACCGATATATCTCGAATGTGCGCCGAATCCAGCTGCACGCTGTTGTCCGAATTGGATGAAACTCAAGCCAAAAACATCAATCGAGGTTCTTGTTAAAGTTTGCGGTAAAAAGAACAGTAATTGTTAAAAAGTTTTACTTCTGTATTTGTATTATATAAATGAATTATCTTTTTCGTAAACACCCTAATTTGTTTATATTGCTTTCTCTCAAATTCGAGCTGACCCAAGCATTGAGCAAGGCAGCTTATAATTTATTTTTACAGTTGAGCCTTCCTTCAAGTTGTTCTTCAATGTCGCAGCAGATTCTTACGATCCGACTGCGTTGAGACGACGCTTTGGAAGAATAAAAGTCGCAAGTTACTTCGTTGACTGCACGGTGAATATTATTTTCAAATCCAAGAAACGACTTTTAAGTAAGCTTACATTAAAAAATTCAGTCGGTTGAAAATTTGAATTCCCTGAATTAAAAATTAATTTTTTAACAAAGGTAAAAGAAGTTTGCCAGTAAAAATAATCAAGGATGACGAGGAAATTATGAAACGAGTTCTACACTTACCCAAATGGAAACTATTATATAAAGACTATTCGGAAATAATAAGTAGATTTACGGGACATGTAAAATCTCCGCTCAAGATATCGACTTTGACAACTAAGGCAGCTGTATTAATACCTTTATCGCCTTTACAAATATATAAAGTCCACATTTATCCCACCATTTTTGCCTTTGGAATAGTAAGTAATTCAAAATATCATGTATTAACTTAAAATTGATCAAACAAAAGTTCAAAAACTTATTATCTCGAAAATCTTATTTTTCTGAAAGAGAATAATATACAGGTCATAAACATTTGTTTTTAATATCTTCTCTCTCTTTCTTTTTTTTCATTTGCTTTCTTATAATATTAAAACTTGTATAAAAAATTTTATATTATAAAAATAGTTAAAAAAAATTTCGAACATTTTATCGATTTCGTAAGTTATAATAAACTGTACGAACAAGAGCAACGATTCTAACAGAAGCTTGTCAAATTATTTTAATGGAAAACATAGACGTCGAGTAATTACTACTAACTGGTAGGTAGCACCGAATAGCTTCAATTATCGTCGTCTTGTTGTGAGAAATACGAATGGCGTTCCAGTGATGATTCGATTAATAAGTTTGTCATCCAAGAGCATCAATTTTCCGGAAGGTAATTTAATGATCTTGCAACCAGACTCGATAATGACAAGATTAGTCGAGTATTTTGCGGGTGGAATTGGCAAGTTTAATGGTTATATCAATTATGTGATTAATGATAATCACTCTTTCGAGCTCAATATTACTGCTTATGTCGTTCGAAAGCAACTATATATTGACAAAAAAGAGATTAAATTTGAGAAGGAAAGGTCGAGAGGAGAAGTTTATCAACCAATGGCATCTAGTGTCCAAATTACAAATAAATTGGAAGCGAAAATACATTTCAGGTAAAATGCAATTTTTTTCTGTGTACAAAAATGATAATTTATCTAATAAAAGAATGATTTTAAAATAATTGAAAAAATTACACAAATAAAAAGTAATGTACCTACAAATGACCATTTGAAATGAATAAGAGAAAGCTAGTAGTGATTTTTATATATGTTTAAAATTCAGAGTAAATAAGAGATTTCTCGAGCAGATTGTTGATTTAATATTAATATTGGGGTTGAAATTTATAAGACTTCTTTCTAAACTAATATCTCAATAATAACGTTTTTTAATAAGATTTTTAAAAAACTTAATTGAAGAATAATTGAATCTTTTTTAAGCGCCATTTGTAATTTTGATAAGTCTTACAAGGGAAGGTTCTTAGGTATAAATTTCCACTTTGAATGAAATATGTTGTAGAGCAGCTAAAAAATAAGAGACACGTATTTTTCTAAAACTTTGCCCAAACGCACGTTTAAAGGATAAAATATCCGTTTAAAAAATAATCGGTTTTTCTCTTTCGGGGCGAATATCGACAAAACTATAAAAGATAGAAAAAAAAATTTTTTAGTATTTTAATTTTTCAAAATACCCCACCACTTAACATTTTTTAAAATGGTTTTCTATAGCATAACTTTATTATACATGGCTGAATTTGTAATAAAATAACCTTTGATTTGGTCATAAATAAATTTCATAACTAAAAGAAAATGTTAAGTGGTGTGGGTATTTTAAAAAATTAAACATATTTCAAGCTCATTCAAATCGGAAATTTACATCTAAAAACGTTCTCTTGTTAGTCTTGTTAAATAACTTGAATAATTAAAATGCAGAATAATAAATTCATTATACAGCTGGGAAGTACCAGCGGTGTCTGGATTCTGTATAGAACCAAGATCAGGTTCCGTACGGGGTAACGCTACATTATACGTTTACATGTACTACGAGTCTCACAATGCTAGAGATAATTATGCCCAAGCGATGATGAAGTGCGAGAGCGGAAGTTGCGTATTCCTGCGACTTAGCGCACCGCGATATGTAGCGAAGGTCGAATTCGCAAATGACAACGCGAGTCTCGGGGAAATATCTCTCAATTTGCCGAAGAAGGTAGTCGCCATTCTCCAAAACTATGAATTCAACGAGGTGATGTACGAAGTAGATAGCGCGTCACTGATTCGCGGCTGTAACGTTAATCCAATGCGAGGGAAAATATCCCCGCGTGGTATAGCGATACTCGAGGTACGTTCTCCGTTAGTCAAATAATAAAATTTTGTAATATGTAAACGACATTTATTATCACTTAGGTGTACCTTACGTTCGACGTTTGCTGTCGCTTTACTACCGTAATTACTGTTACGATTCAAGGGAGTCTACAGTTATTATATAGGATAAATGGCAATGTATCATTTCCGCGGTTGAAGCTTCAACCGCAACGAATAGACATGAAACGCCTCAGCATTGACGCTCTTCAAACTCACCAGATAACAGCTACAAATGTGGGGACAACGTTATTGAAATTGCAAGTTTTGTTGGAAGAATATCCCGAATTTCGCGTTTCGCTGTCGGCAAATGGCAAAAATTCGGAAATAGGTAAGCGGACTCGGCCGTATAAAAGTAATGAAGTAAAAGATGTCTCCGATGAAAAATTAAAAGATGGAAAGTAACAAAAATTTGGAAGTAGGTAAGCGGACATAGTAGTGTCCTATAAAACAACGAAATAAAAAGTATTTCTGACGAAAAAAATAGTATTTAAAAAAACATATAACTTTAGCGATCTTATATAGTATTTAATAACTATTATAATAACTTGAAAATTAGGAATTTTATCTAATGAATTGAATAATTTCACACATTGCGATTTATATATTCAACGAACAAAAAGGTACGGAAGGGATAACCATCGTCCCAGGTGCGAGTCAAAATCTGTATCTACACTTTCAACCGGTCGATTTGGCCAGCTACGCTTTCTATTTGCCAACCGTAATAAATCAACTGCTCGGTCCGGTATCGATGCTGAATCCCAAAAGCATTCGACCAGCGGAATTTTTAAAATCAAATGAAACTCATTATGCGCATTTACCAGGCTTTGCTATGACGCCGTTACCTGATAAGCTGCCGACTATATCTATCGATTGTATCGTGATTGGCCGAGTTATTTTCTTCAACAAACTTTGGTTTCAATTCAATGCTGCGACTAATAAAGTAAGATTCCGCATGTACCGTTGTAATAAAAAAAATTCAGAAATAGACATAAAAATACTATAATAAAAAAGATGTTCAATTTTATTGCAAGAGCATTTAATAAAGATGCATGCAGGAAAGATTTCTATGCAGTGAGATAAATTATTATTATCCTCATACATGGAAAAAACAACCATAGGATTAATATGATATGTTTGGTTCAATAAAATTTGGACTGAACAGAATTGCTGGTTATTATAATAAAATATTCTAGTCTAATCAACCAGAATATTTAGTTCTAACAACGGTCAACGTTTGATTACTGCTGATCCAATTATAATATCCAAGTGTCTATTTATTATGACTATATAGCATGATTAAATGAACGTAACATGTACATATAATTGATAAAATTGAACATCTGGTTATTATAATTAAATATTCTAATACACTTACACGGTTAATTCGTTCCGTGTTAAACGAAACCTAGAACTAATACAAATCAGGGGAATGTGTTCCGTGTTATATTGAAACCATATTGATCGAAATTTAGAAATAACACAAATCCAAGGAATTTATTTCAAGTATATTTTTAATAATTTAAGAATTCATACATTAAATTGTGTAAAAAAAGAACAACGACGTACTGATTACGTACTACTACATATATAAAAGGATTTTACTTTTATAAAAAAAAATATATTTTTACATTTAGTTAAGACATTTTCAGTTAATTTTTTCATTTTTTGCCAGCTGTCCGACGAATTGTTTATAGAGAATCGGGCAACACCGAGAGAAGTAGTAATATCGATAAATATCGAGGAATTTAACAAAGTTGATTGCCCGTTCGCCATAGAATGGTCTGACGATGTGAAGATTAAAAGAGCGCTGGACTCGATCGAGTGCACCTTATGCCCCGGCGGTAGGGTTTCCTTCGTTCTCGAGTTCAAGCCGAGAAGACGCGGCAGCTTTAGTGCGGAGGCACCGATATACATTCGCAGTGAGCTCGACGACAGCGTCTTCAATAAATTACGTCTCGACGGCGAGTTTCCCGCCAGTTCGATCGACGTCGAGCCGACGGAGATATATTTTACGCCTGTTCCTCTCGGCACTGCGATAGAGGAAAAGTTTCGGATCCGAGCGAGACACTTTGATAACATGGCGTTTATACGGCCCAACTTTTTGACGACGCCGCGATATAGCAGTGATTACAAAGACGAGTTGTTGCGTGTCGACTTCCCAAGCGGCAACGTTGTCTCTCCCCAACCGTGAGCTATTTTCTCTCGCAATTAAAAGTATAACGACTAAACAATAGTAATCTAATAATATTTAAATAATATTCATGTAGCGGAGAGTTAATACTTTTTTAAATTGTACATTTTATTAATTAACAAAAATCTTATAAGAATATTTAAGGTTGTTCTTTGTTGCAAGAAGATACGTGGAAGTTGAGGCAAGAATAACATTCAAGAGCGATCAACCAGTATCGTTTTGCTCAACTATTAAATTTTCGGACGATCACGAGCTCGCTGCGTGCTTTTTAACGGTGTATGCAACAGCGGATAATAATTTGTTAACGACATACTTACATTTTATAAAGTCCAGCTCTGATAAGACATACGGCAGATGCTTGGAGAAACATATTTCGTATTCACCAATATCATCAGGTAGCGCAACAGATGAGGACGATTACGAAGAACCTTCTCATGCGCGCAAACACGTGTGTCTTTTTACTTTTTTGATTTGCTGTATAAATATTTCATAGATACTCACACTTTAAATACTCATTTTAATAACATATATAAAATTTTATTATAACTTTACATGGCCCATTTAGTTCATTTTAGACGATCGAGTAATATAGATCGAATAATACGCGTCAGGTTTTAAGATAGAATTCTGTTTATAATTTTATGTACCGCGTATTTTGACGTATACGTATTCTTTAAATATTTTTCCTATTTAAAATTATAAATTTAGTTTCATACTAAATTATTATACATAGATCATTTAAAGTAGACTTAATATGAAATACATATAACAAAATATAAAGTATATTATATAAATAAAATGTCATTTTGAATTCTGACGCAAATTCTAATAGATCGTTTAAAATACTTTTTATGTAGGCCACTGGAGATTGAATTGATTAGAATTATATCAGTTATAATTTCAGTTCTTCAGAATTAACAAAAATGATTATGATTTTATGATTCATACTTTCTCATAGTTTTTCTTATAATACGGTTTAGATAAAAATAATAGATTGTAACGTGGTATTCTCATATCTTTTTAAAGTATTTGTTTTGAGATAAGAGAACAAAACGATCTGCTATGTATTTTATTAATATAATCTATCTGTTTAAATTCAGAGTGAATTACTCGAACCAAGACTCAGTATTATGGTGCATTTTGTTGATCAACGTAAAAGTTTTGTCGATAAAACGATAGATTCGAAATTGCATTGCAACAACGAAATAAATGACACTAGAGTAGACCACGAGAGTATGCAAGTAGATGGAAAACGGCCGTCGGATGATATCAGTAAACGAATTTCGATTCACAAAAGACCATCCGCGTTTTCTATGGCTTTCGGAGCGAGGGATCGCAGACTCTCCGAAAGATTATTGCCTCTTAGTCATTCTGCTGATCGAAATGCGTAAGTTTCGAAAAATGAGAAATGAAACATCATATTTAGCGTAAGAACTTAGACGACTTGAATTATAATCAGAATTGAAGATAAATTTGACTGAAAAAACTTAAAAATAATTTTTTAATTCTTTTTCTTTAAACTCAAACAGATTTCTTTAATTTAATGATTAAGAATTAAGATAATTAGTTGGCATGTAAATTAACACAATTGTTTATTATGAAAAAGTATAAATGCATAGATTAAAATATAATAAAATATATATAAAAAATATTTTACTATTAAAGTTACAGTCAGTGGATCTTTTGCATTCTTCTAAATTTTAAAAATTCATTGAATATTTAGAAACCGTCCATTTAACAATAATTAAAATTCTGTAAAAGTAAATTTAATTTATAGAATTATTATAAAATGTAATATAATTTTTGTTGCAAGTATCTTGCACGTATTTATTTTTTTACTAGTGCTTGCGAGAAATATGTGGAAAGAATAATGACGATTGCGGAAGAATGGCTGTATTCGGGTCCACTGGAATTTCGTTTCTATCCAAATATTCCTTACGGCATTACGGTAGCTTTTTCGTACCCTCACATAAAAAAAAGATCATACGTGGGAAATTCTAAACAGAAAAGCGACATGATTATGCTGTCGTTCATCGATGTCCTCGAATCGCTCGCAGGATCAAATATTCGCACTTATTTGGGAGAATTGTAATATTATAATATTCATGAATTTGTACATGCTTCCTTGATTACATTGTTTTTTCGTTCAAGGTCGAAGCAGCTATTACCTGAAAATGGCATCGAAAGAATCGATTATATCCTCCAGTTGTATAACAAGATACTCGACTTCCTTATGCTTCAAGGAGCGTGCTTAATTCATGTTTCGGCGCAATTTCTTCTCAATTACGACGATTATTTAATTAGCATCGACATCGCACAAGACACTGTTAGTTATAAGTTATAAGAGAGATTATACAAGTTACGATCTTTCTTTTTTTTTAAGTGGCAAAAGATGTAATCTATTAGAAGCCAATATACAAAAGAAACTTTTAGCTAAATTACAACTCAATGAAGATCCATCTGTCTCCAGTTAATTACGTTACAGGCACGAAGAAACAGAGCTTTCAATGCGAATTGTGTGCCACGCGAACGGCTGTCACGGCAATCATTCGAGGCGCGAAATAAGCAGTATTGGCTGGATGTGATTTTGCAAACGTACAAATGCTTCATGCTCCGTGGAATACACGAGTGTAAATTCTGGACGTCGCCATGTCTCTCGAGAAGGTCCACGGTGAATCGGGAATCGATAATATCATCTACATCGAGGTCCGTTATTGCATTACGTAATTTTACAATCACGTCTCTAATTAGGCTTATGTTTTTCCCAGCTTGCCGAGGCAATACGAACTACACGAGAGAGCCATTCAGAGTATCGCAAATTCGCCAAGCTACAAACTCGCTTCCGATGATCGTTGCGTGGAAGAAAAGTTTCTGCTGGCTTGGTTACAATATCATTACGAGCAACAGCGTGCGCGAGATTGGATGATCGATCGTCGTGTGATCGTAAATGTGCGAGAAAAGCAGGATGTGACCGAGTATCGCACGATCCAGAATTTTCATTGTGATTTGTCAGATAGTCTCGTGCTAATCGCAGTTACCGCGGCCTATTGTCCCTTCCTCATCGACGAATGCTTTAGCAACTTGTACATTTGCCCGAGAAACAAACAAGAAGTAATTCAATACCAAGCATTTGACTAGATAGAAAATATGGCTTACAATATTACATTATACACATTGAAGATTGAAATAATATTAAAATTATGTGCATTAAAACTCGAGATCCAATTAGGATAATGTGAATCAATAAGATTTTCAAAGTTTAAAGCAATAGACATTATGATAAATAATTGGACGGTAGATTTAACTGTTAAATCTTAAGCAGCGCGATATTAAATTGATAATTGCAATGATTTAGCAATTTTTATCGTTATTTTCAATCTTTAATTGTGATCCTGTTTATGTGATTTACATAATTTTCGTAATATCATATATAGATGTTGCATAACGCTATTTGCCTAGTCACCGCTTGGAGAAAATTACGACTTGGATTTATAATTACGCCGATGCAATTAGTTAATCCGAATCAAATACAAATATTAATGCTAGTCGTCCATCTTTTCCAAGTTTTGCCGACGTACGTACCTCGCGCCAAGGTTTGTATGAAAAAAATCATAAATTTATTATCATTTTTGTATCCTTTTGTCACGTTATAATACTTAATATTTTTAATACTAATAATATTTTTACCAATAAATATCTTCTAAGTAGAAGACTTTATCCTAAAACATATAATAGAAGACTAATGTCCGTTTCTACCAATGCGGATTAACTTTAATCTCGGTTTAACTTACTTTCTATTTTTTTTAGTTCTAAGAATTAGAAAAAGATAAAAAATAAGTTAAACCGAGATTAAAGTTAATCTACATTGGTAGAAATAGAAACATTAATCCTGAAACATATAATTTCATGTTATGTGTGCAACAATATTACTACTATTTATTTCTTTGGTACAGATAAAATTTAGCTGTGCGTTGTCCCAAACTGTAACGAAGCAGATAAGCGTTTCGAATCCGACGGACAATATTGTAAATTATTTACTGCTGCTCGTGAACGACGTCAATTGTTTTTTTACCATTCTGAAGCCCATATCGATCTTACGGTTAAACGCGTACGGTAGCGGTCAGATACAAATACAGTTTCATGCCAAGAAAATACGGAAAAGCAAAAGTAAAGCAAAGATTAATTTTAAATTATTTTTGCTCCTAAATTCTTATCCGGATTGTATAAGATATTTCATTTAACTCGACAAGGTGACTTGAAGCCGTTACTTTTGATATTCTATTAACTTTCTGCAAATTGTTCAAAATGAGGAGAGCTTTTTGAATTCTCGCACGTGACATCGGATTTATTAATTCGTTGACAGCATACTTAGTGCTTTGCGGACGGGCTGTTGGGCCACATTTCGGAAGGAATCAGACTATCGTCTTGGAGGGTCATATCGATAATCTGGGAATTGCGAGCGAGTATACTATACGCAGCAAACTATACGAGATCGTTGAAAAAAATCTGAAAATCAATGTACCCTATCAAAACGCGGCCGAATACGATATATGGATGACAGACGAACAGCCGAGTCATCCCTGTAAGGAAAAAATAAGATCTTTGAAACATTTAAAAATCATTCACTACCACAAATGCAGAGAACTTATCATAGCTTTTCAGTATTTTTCAGTATAAAAAGGCAATAATAATCATATCTCTTAAAAATTACTTTTTTACTTAAACTTATGCAAAATTCACAAGTACTAATTTATTTTACTATTTTATTTTTACTCTGAAAAACGTTGTATATATTAGAAATTTAATTAAATTTAATTCAAATCTCATGTTTTGAATTAATTTATTATTCTTAATTTTATAGATAATCGATATAATTATATAATTTTATAAATAATGTAATTTAAAAACTGTTTAATAATAATCAGAATAAGCTTAATTTTATAATTTATTCAACAATATATTCAAATATGTACGATATAATCGTGACTCGCATATTTTAGCGACCTTAAAAATGACACGATGGTGCGAATTGCGAGCCAGGAAAATACCGAGAAGGCTTTTCCTGAATCAAGATTCAATAATCGTTGCTGAGGGTGCATCAGAGGCATATTTATCGATCAGTGTAGCATGTATCGCACCTAAACAACGAATGTTTTGGTTGATTTTCCAAGCGAAAACCGGCGATTTCATTATTCAAGTATGAACGAATTGTTTTACACACGAAAATACGAGATCATCTGTATGCGACATAAAATGTGAAGAAAATATTAAGTTGCATAAGGTTGATGTGAAAAGTAGTTTATCGATTTTTGAAATGCAGATTTTTTTTAGAAATCACATTTATAAAATCCTTGAGAGAAATAAATTGATACTTGTAATGAACTTCTTTGATTCAAATAAGCTATCTTATTAAAAAAATATTATATTTCAATTATTCATTAAAATATCTGACATTACATATGCACTAATCTAATATTTCGAATCTGAGAAAATTAAAGATATTTGATTTACTAAAATTATACATTTCTTATTCTTATCTAATCGTAACAGATAAATTCGGTTTGGCAAGTGTCAGTCAATGATCGCATCGTTGTTGAGTGGACGGCTCAAGGTGAATGCATTTGCTCAAATCAGCGAAGTGGCATAAGAGAAAATTGCCCGTTTAACATCAGGTTACTTGTACCAGCCTGCAATATTCAGTTTCGGAAATGTGTAGCTGAGATGTTTCTAAAAACACTTGAACCGAAGGAACGTCTGTTCTGGTCCAAATATTTGAGTACGTCATTCTGGTGCTATACTGGGTGTTATACTGCTGAATATATTATAAAATTAAGCGTGTTCTGATTAGTAGTAGTAGTGTAAGCTAGACGGCTGCATATAATATCTAGTGTCACCTAGACTTAAAAAGTACTTCTGTAACTTTCCGCTGAAAGTTTATATCTCTTTATTTTTGTTAATTTCTAATTTCTCTCTTTTATTGGTTTCAGATACCTATATCGAGCTACGATTAATAAAATGGTTGATGGGAGATGATGACGATCCCACAGCTTTGGAATTTGTTCATGTTTTTAATACTACAGTCACATATAAAGTTACAATTTCGGACAAATCGAGTCCTCTTATTCTACCAGAATGCTTTACTATACAAGGTAAGTTAGATGCAGGCTATATGTTTTTTGTGTTATACATATAGAGAATTAATTAAGTATGTTCATTTAAAAGGACATAATTTATCTTGCTATATTCTTTAAAAATACAAACATATCATTGTCTTCTATTATCATTCACCTATGAAATCTTTGGATAACGTAGAATCGATATATTTGTAACTAAAATTTTCTCCAATAATTTTTAAATTGTAAAAGATTAAAATTCTAGAAAAAAATTCAAGAATAAACTTTTAAAGATGTAAAAATAGGATATGTTTTTGTTTAATTAAGAGGAGATTACACACATAATCATATAAATTTTTTTATATTAGAGGAAATCGATATTGTGACATAAAAAGAGACATACTTTTTAAAGAGAAAAAATATATTTTTAATTATATATATTTAGATGTGAGGCTGTCGAATCAACAAGTTCCAATGATGATACATGTTCTACCAACGACTTCTCTATTGTACGAAGCAAAAATCACTCTAACATCCTTGGATGATAAAGAGCTTCGAGTGTACTCCATTAACTGTTTACGATCATAAAGTTATGATTACGCATGATTCTGCATCAAGTAGGTGTAAAGATAAAATAATCATAAAAGATATAGCAGGATATCCATATGAAAAGTGCCTCCATATCCAAATGGAATTTACTGTCAAATGCATTTACTATACATCCGTCATTAGGCCTGAAAGAATTTTCAACAAGTTTTAATTTTTTATCTTTGCTAGATTTTTAGGATGCAAATTTAAGAATTAAAAAATTGCCAATTTTTAAGTGAAATTATCGAGTGATTAAGTCGATTCTATTTTTTCTGAAATAAAATCTTTGAAAACTTCCGAATATGTTTCTTGATGATCAGTGATGAACATCACTGATTTTTTTTCATAATTTTGCATAAATTTAAAAAAACAAAATTATAATCGAAAATCATGTTTTTGATTGCCACTATCGCAATAATAAAGGTGGATAATTAAAACTTATTTTTTTTATAAAGGCTTAACAACAAACATATGGCAAGTTCAATTTGATGTTGGGGTACGTCTCATATGGATGTCTTGCTACATTCTTTAGAATTTACTTTCTATTTTGATATAGAATACTTAGGAAGTATGTTGGATTCGGAGAAAGAGATAAAAAATGTAGAATGATAGTATCATAATCACAATATATATGCTTTTTAATATGCGTGCATGTATTTAACAATAATTGTTCATATATACATATACAGATTTAATTAAAAAATATTAAGATGAAATTTTATTTATTCGGTAAAATGCATTCATTTTTTTAAGACCAAGATTACTTCATCGTTTTATATTCACTGTAAAATCTGTTTCTAATTAATAGTTGATCATGGCAGTAAGACAGTTAAATGATTAATCGTACAAGAGACATGAATGTACATAATATACTACTTAAACTAATGAAGATGTAACTAAACGCTTACATTTCATGAAATAATTCAAGCTATAGAAGTAATAATAATAAAGATTTCATGTCGGCCAAATATACAACACATATTTGACACATTTAATTTAATTAACATTCTATAGAACTATTTTCTTTGCTATTCTTTTCTATTGCTCGAGCTATATAATTGAGTCGAAGATTATATCACAATCGGATAAATAAGTTTCAGTAGTTAAATTAAAACAATGACGATAATTCTTGTTTAATTTTAAGATTGCATAGAATAGACATATAAAGAAATAAATGATATAAGAAAAAATATAAACGTTAAGTATATAGTCATATTGTCTCGAAATGACTATAAAAAACGTAATCATGAAAGAAGCAATAAATAATATTGTAACATAATTAGGGTCAAAGCATTAGTAAAAAAAAACTTGATTTGTCTATTTAGAAATGTCCTAGCTATATAATCTAACTTTCACGTACATATCCACATCTGTTTTGCTCTAATTGCTCAGATGGAATTGATACGCGAAATCTGTTAAAGTAAACGTCTGCACTTCATTTTTCATTGCTTTTTCAATCACGTTTCCGGAAATTCTGAAATATATCTATTAAGACAAAATTTTGCCTTTCGTATACTTCTTGAAGTTGTGCAGATAGCAAAGTTTATGACCAATCGAGTTCAATTATTCTCGAGATCAGGTACTTGCTAAATCTGATTAATCATCACATGAATATTTTCGATTATCCATATTTTATTACGTAATGAGAAGGTCGATAAAATTCATTATTCTATTTCGGGAAAGCTCAGTAATCTTTGACAAATTAAGGAAACAAATATTTGAAAAAATTAAAAAATTTGGACAAGGTATCGGATACTCGAAAATTTCAATGCTTGTATGCTCCTAATTTATTTATTTACTGTAGTAGAGGAGCACCTCTGAAACACACTTATACATGCAACGTATGGTATAGTTACTTATGAACAGAAATACAAATGTTTTTTTTTTTCAATTTACTTGTCATATACTTCCTACAAGTGTGTAGATAGTAAAATTTATCAATCAAATTCGATTATTCTCACGAAGATCAGATACTTAGTAATCTTCATATAATCTGATTAATGATTATATGAATATTTTCGATTATTCGTACCTTATTATATACTGAGAAAATCGATCAAATTCATCATTTTTTTCTGAAAAATTCAGTAATATGTGACAAATTGAGAAAACAAATATTTGAATTTGAAGAGATTAAAAAAATCCGAATAAGACATTGGATATCCGAAAATTTCAAGTGCATGGTCCTACTTTACTATTTATTGTAGTAAAGGAGCAATACCGAAACACATTGTACATATGCAACGTATACATACAGTTGCATGATAGACATATAGGTGTGTTTCTACCTTCAATTTACTTTAATAGAATAGTACTATTATTTAAACTATATATATTTAAAATTAATAGACAATACATATGTCAAACTTTTCTTTTACGCACTAATGCTTTTACTTCCTTCAAGAGATGATCGAAGGTAGTTTCATTTGTTTGAGGCGATCTGCTACTGGGTGCATTACTTCTCACATCATCTGTTGAGAAAATAATTACCATAAGCACAAAATGATAACGCTTCGATGTATATATATATATATATATATATACACACATACACACATATACATATACATACAATATATTAATAATCTTACCAAGATCAGCATATTTAGATTTGCAAAAGGCTCTACGACCTCCAAAGCATAAATCATATCTAGGTAATGACGGATTGTCATTACCATGCTCTATAGCTCTATACGCATCATCGTTGTACAGAAAAGTAACGAAACCGTAATTATCGCTGAAATTAATCATATATTGTAGATGAAAATAATAAATAAATTTTAAGAAACTAATAAAATGATATAATATTAAGAAAATAACGTAGATAGTGAAGACACATACCCATGTTCACGAAAATGTAAACTGACTTCTGTAACAGGTCCAAAGCGCTCAAATCTTTCACGTAAATGAGCTTTAGTAATTCCTTCGTCTAGGCGTCCTACATATATTACTCTCCGTTCTTCCACTTCCCTCTGCTTTTCTCTGTTGTGCCAACTATCATAAGATTTTTGATAAGGATGTAATGGTGATCTACTAGAAACAAATTACAAAGATAAAATTTCATTCGAATTTGTATTGCTGTATTGATAGATTTTACATATGATTATCTATTGGGATATATAGCCCTTGACACCAATATAAAAACTTAGTTTCCAAAAATAAGTTTTCCTTTTTACTTTTTCTTAATTTTTTGAAAATATGTATATTTTATAAATATTTTATAGTAAATTAATTATAACATATTATGGAAATATTTATTGAAATAATTAAACTTATAAAATTCCTTGCTATTTTAACTTTAATACAATTTTTCTATTGAATATGGAGTTCTATTTTTATAAAAAAAAAATTTCAAAGTTATAAATAATTTAAAAAATTCTATGTAAATTAAGTTTCAGTTAAATAGATTTAATTATTTATCTATCTAAATTTATTTATAAAATCGCATATCTTTTCGCATATTTAAAATGAAAATTTTTACATTTTGTTAAAGCCTTTCGTTATTTTCGTTAAAAGAAATATCGATTCCAAATTTATCAGAAAATCTATTTTAATTGCAAAAATGATATCAATTTTAAAATTAAAAATTGCCAAAGTAGAGAAATGTAAACTAATTTGAGGAAATTATTTTAGAATCATCCCATCTAATTGATTGCATAGTTATTTCGTGTTATATTATTTTTTTCTTTTTGTTACATACCTTGAACGATTGGAATAATATCGCCTGGAAGTTCTAAAGTTAGATCTGGATCTGGAACGAGATCTAGATCTGGATTCAGATTTAGTTCCAGATCTGGATCTGGATCTAGATCGAGATCGGATATGGGATCGAGATTGGATACGGGATTGAAATCGGTTGTGGGATCGAAATCGGTTATGAGATCGAAATCGTGATCGGTCACGGGATCGAGATCGATTACGGGATTGAGATCTAGAACGTGAGGATGAATTTCTTGATCTTGTCGAAATAGATGAGCGAGACGACCAACTGCTGGTTGAGCTGACAGAACTGCGTCGATGACTTATTGTTCGTCGGCGGGTATTGCTACGTCGACGAGGTCTACTTCTACTTCTGCTTCTGGTTGTACTCCTGCTATGTGTATTAATACTTCTATTTCTATTCCTCTGTCTCCTTCTCGTCCTGCTCCAGCTTCGGCCTCTACTTTTACTTTTGCTGTGGCTTCTACTTCTTCTTCTGTCTTTACTCCTTCCTCTGCTTCTACTCTTGCTTCTACTTCTACTTTGGCTCATTTTATTCCGGCTTTTGCTTTTTGAGCTACATCGACTCAAACTGCGAGAGAGTCTTTTGCAAGACTCTTGTTTTTCATTTTTTGTATTTTCCTTTCTATTATACAAAATTATTATAATATAATTAGAATGAGAAAATTCTCTTATAAAC
>VBVR01000507.1:0-16626 GCA_011638315.1 Tetramorium parvispinum | reverse complement strand
TTTTTTTTTTTTTTTTTTTGGGAAGAGACACGAAAGGTTCTATTAACTGTATTTTAAAATTGTGATCAGTTTTCGAAGAATCTTTTATAAAAACATATGTAGTTATATCGAAGTATCATATTGCATCATTAATATAAATAAAATTTTTCAACCAAATTATTCGCGTTATAAAAACAATTATTTTGTCTTGATATATTCAAGATCATTCAAATAAAAAGGTTCATCATGAAATGTAATAAATCTTAATAAGCCTAATAATATTTGATACATTACCTCTTTTCATCTTTCTCCACGGCATCTACCACTGTGTTTGTGGGAGATTCAAACATAGTTTCGTATGTTTGTACTTCTATATCACAAGTAAGTGGTTTTGATTTGTTTTTCTCTTCCTTTAGCTGTGATTCATCTTTTAAGACTGAAATGATTTCTCTTTCACACCAGATTTCAGGATTATCAGGATCATCTTTGATTACGAGTTCTGTCTTAGTTGCAGCATGATAGACATATTTTAATACCGTGGGAGATTTTTTTTCTTGTGTTATTTTATTCTTTCTACTTAGATATTCTGTTAAAGTTAATTTACGGGGTTTTTCTACGAGATCTGTCTTCTCTTCTTCATGAGGCATATTTTGTATGTTTTCAGTATTCGGTACATTTATATTTTGTATTTCGTTATTTGAACTGTTTCTACTGTAATAATGGTTTATTTTAGCGGTCATCATTTTTCTCATATTTTCATAATTTTCATTTGTTGAAAATGGTGATTGTGTTGTATTTAGTGGATTCTTCAGTACGGAAACCATACGCTGCGTTTTAGAATTCGTTTGTACAATATTTGTTTCAGGTAATACACCTCTCGATTGCGAAATTATTCTTTTAGCTAAAGGTGAACGAATGTCCAGTTGAGATTTATGCGTAGAATGTTCGTTTGAATTTATATTTTCAACAGATGTTGAATTACTTGAGTTATCACATTGTTTCAAAGGAGTCTCTTTTTGACAATCTCCAAGATTATTTTCGAACAAATGATCTTCGATTTCACATCGTAAGGTTGTTGGCGTTCTATTTCTATTAATATTACACACATTAACCGATTTCAAATTACAGTACATATTTGAAGTGCTCGAGTCATTTTGTTGTTTTTCAGATATCTCACAATTCTTATTTTGGCTCAGTTTTAATACAGATGTATCTTTTGTGGTTTCTGTATAACAAAATGAATAAGTTATTTTTTACCTTTGAGATCATTTTTGTTATTGCTGCTGTTTTGTACTTACTACTGCTATTGCAGCTCTTACGAGAGTTGGCATTACAGCAATAATCGTGATCCAACTGTACGAAATCAGGGAATGTTCTATTCTTACCACTGTTCCTTACCTAAAAAAGCATTAAAATTAATAATGGATTATTTTGCATTAAAGATTGCAACAATATAGAAAATAAAGAGATGCGCGCATTTTATATGCATATTCTAATCATGCCATAATTTGAGGAAAGAACTTACAGTAGAACTTATCTTCAAAATCTTGTTACGTGGAGTGTTTTTGGAGACTTTGTCTTGCGTTCGTACACTGTTACTGCGATTTCCACCCTGTATATTTGGCATAGCGGGTATTATCGTAATAGGTTTTTTGCGTTTCAATGCCTAAAATTTAACAAGATAATCGTAATTAGATCATTTTCAGATTATGCTAGTCTATTTAAATATTAAAATATCTATTGACATAATACCTTTATTCTATCGATTAATGTACTTTTGGATAATGGAGTACATAAATCTTTCCGCTGAGAAGCTTGCAAATTTTTCACCGATTTCTCCAATACGCTAGTTCGGCATTCTTGTGTTACTTGACACGGTTTATTTGATCTCGTGTCATAGGTGTGATTATTTTTAACGGTCGATTTATTACGTGGATTTGGATTTTCAGACGCCTCAAATTGTTCAAACAAACTCTTCACATCGGATGCTTCTAGTACTAATGAAAAATAAATCTTAGTAAAATGTTACAATGCTTATTTTTACCTAATACATTTGTATAACTGAATTTAAATACCTGGTACTTCATCTCTTGGTATAGTTTCAACATCTACACAATCTTCTTGTTCCTCTAGCTTAACTTTTTCATTAGTTATAGTATTAATACACTCTTCTTTCCTTTTCTTTTTTCCTTTTGCATTTAGATTTTTCTTCTTAATATTTGTATTTTTGTTATTTATTTTTTGAGATAATACAGGCAAAGTATTACTTGATGAACACTTAGATTCTTCTTCCTTTATTTCTTGTTCAATTTTAATATTTCCATTATCCATTATCATTTCATTATTAGTTATAATATATTCTTTTTTAGTTTCTTCTTTAATATCGACTATAGAAAAAAAATTTATTAATCAAAATTGATAAAATAATAAAAAAAAAACTTTTAACAATTATTGATAACAAACCAATTATTTGTTCTTCTTCTTTTAAAGGAGGAGTAAATCCTTGTTGAATATCAGAGAAGAAATCACTTAGCGTAGTAAACAATCCTTCCCAATTTTGATTTATTGAAATCTATTTTCATATTGACAAATTAGAAAAACATTTGATTATTATGTTGTATAGTTTTAATCAATACAATTTATATTTAAAGTTTTTCAAAAGTATGGAAATAACTTTTGTAATAATGAAAATATCAGAAAACATTAAAACACTTGTTCCGATATTTTCATTGTTATAAAAGTTATTTCAAGGTTTTCACACTTTTGATAAATTCTGTATATTTCTGTATAATAATCAATTATAAAGAAAAAGTTTGTACCTCGGGTAGTAGCTCAGTCAGAGAGTCAGAGAGAGGATAGTTTGTAATACTTTCATCTCGCCATTGTGTGTCATCAGGTATATTATACATTGTCGGATTATTATATATTACCGTATCATTGTTTTCAACAAACATTGTATTAAGACTGTATTTAAAAAATAATTAAATACATTTACATATTGCACATTTATTATAATTATCATATTCTAAAAATAGATATAATATTTTTTAATAAGAATATTGTATACGTACTTTTCTTCATTGCTAAGAAATTCAAAGCTGCAATTTAAAGGAATCAAAGGCTCTAATTCATCATTTGTTGACATCACATCACTAAGTGATAACGGTTGGATCTGAAATGTCTTATCAAACAAACAAAAATTTTATTTATAAATTGTAGTGCTTTAATATGTTTACATAAAGAATATTAGTCTTATAGAGTCTAACATTTTCTTACATTTTATTTTATTATAATTGTAGTGCGTATTTATTATAATTGTAGAATATTAGTCTTATAGATTCTAACATTTCTTACATTTTATTTTATTATAATTGTAGTGCGTCTGATTATTGGGGCGCTAAGAAAGAATTCGCTACTGAGTGGCTCGCATCGATGAGTGAAGAGAAGAATCACAGATCGATACATGGAAAAAGGGGAAAGATCGATAGTTTGGAGCATGGATATCGATGAGCACACTCAATAAAGATCATTCCATTCAACTTGTAGGTATTTCAAAATTTTATTTTACTTCTGATTGCGTTACATAATTAAGCGATATCTTTTGATTTTTGTATTTTATTAAAGAATTATGTTTAGCTAGAATTAAATAATTAATTTAATAAAAGTATTTTTATTCCAATAAGATTAGTACAGAAATCTCGTCTAAAAATTCTTAAAGATAAGAAAGTTTAGAAATCGGTTGACACGCAGGTAATAAGACCTTTTTTCCTTTGTGTTTTTCCCAGACCGTTACGAATTTCTGAAGGTTTTATTATATTACTGAATTGACAATGTGTACAAAGTGACAGTGGAAACTTTCTATTTCAATAAAGGAAAAGAATTCAAATATTTGTTTCTCAAATATGATGAGTCAGTTTTTTTTATAGTTTCAAATATTCCTAAGAAATACATATACTTTATTTTAAGTGAGACTTGACATCATATTTCATTTCCCGATTCTTAGTATATGTATTTCTTAGGGTATTTCTAATATTCGACAAGTAAAAGTGATTCATTATATTTGAGAAGCAGGCAATTACACTTTTTTCCTTTATTCATATAGAAGGTCCTAAAATTTCTACTGTCACTTTGTACACATTGTACACATCAATCCAGTACATATAATAAAACCTTTAAAAATTTATTGTAACGGTTTAGGAAAAATCCAAAAGTTTTATACCTGCGTGTCAACCGATAATTTTCTAAATTTTCTTATTTCTTAAATAATATTGTACACCAACTGTTAAATTGTAAATTAAGAAATATTGATATCATTAGTGGAAAACAAAGGCATAACAAATGTAATACTAATGAATTAAATTTTACGATAATGTGAAGACAATGCTGTTATCTTAATTAGAATTAATGTAATTATCTAAATTAGAACAAATTAAAATACTTCTTCTGATGAAATTAATACCATTTAGATACCATATTTTTTAAAGACACAATTTTGAAATAGCTGACAAGTTATGTACTTGAGTAACAATAAAATAAATTTGATTTATTTTAATTATTATTAATAAATAAAACTATAAAATAATATATGCATAATAATATGCTTAATATCTCAGGAAAGCTTATGCATAATAATATGCATAAGCTTTCCTGAGATATTAAATATTAAATCCATTTTAAGTATGGCTATTTTTTAACGAAAGATGATATTTGTAAAAAGGAAAATAGTTTAAATAAAATAAATTAAATTATTTATATATAACTATTAAATAAACCCAATCGAAAATATATATCTCTTTAAGTTATAAGTCAATAAAAATTGTAAGACATTAAATTTTTTATTATATATTTTTACTGTGTGTTTTTTAGATTCTTTAAGCAAATTAGATTACTTATGTAGTTTTGGTTTTCCACACATCACAAGAATGTGACGCAATTAAGAATTGTATCAATATTAACATGTATGTCGTGATACTGCCTACCATCTAAAACGGAATGGAATTGTAAACAATGTATATTATTAATTAAATTAAATAATTGATTACTTACTCCTGCCAAAAGTGAAGCATCTACAGTTAAAGCTTTCGCTGAAAATACGTTCTCGCGATGCAATATTTGTAAAGAAAATAGCTGCAACTGCAATATCAATTATCACAAAATAACATGAAAATATAAAAACGGAGAAATAGAATTGGCAAACGTAATTATATTGAGAGACTTAATAAAAAATCGCATTAGCATACAGTATACTTTTAGAAAAAATATAAATAAAAATAAATCTTAACTACCTCGTCTTTGATTTGCTTATCGATAATGTTGTTAAGTAGATCGTGAATAGTGGTACGAATCTCATGGGCCTGATTTTTCCCGCTCTCGCAGACCCACACAAGTAACGTTAATATTATAATATGCATTAACATACTGAATAAAAACACGTCGAAGAAACCTTCATCAAAAGTAATGATTACAGATCCATTTTGCCAGCGCACAACATAGAAGTATACTTCACAAGTAATATCAAAAAAGATTATGATTAAAGTAGCAAGAAGTTGCAGACTGAAGATAATATTTAGCGTTTTCACTGCGTCGCTAATCGTGAGGTGCCACCTCTTTAGGGTTTTAAGTTCTACTAACAAAAATTGATTTCTTGCGCTGATTAACATGGAAACGCATAGTTTTGTATCGTTTTCTATATCCCTTTGCATGTGCTCCAGACTTTCATTAATATTCTTGAAACAGGTTTTTAATACATAAACACAATTTATATATAACATATTCATGTAAAATATCAGCAGGACGCAGTATACTCCAAACACTCTGGTCAAGACATCCGTATAGTTATATTGCCATGCTCTAGGATAATATAAGCATAGTAGCACGATTAAGTAAATGGTACCAAAAATATCCTTAACGTGGATCAACCTGGATAGCTTTTCATATGATTTTGGAGGTAATTTCGCAGAAATCTCCAATATAGTCTGTAACAAGCGCATTCGTGGACCGCTCAAGATATGCGTGAAGATCATTATAGAACCACTGAACGTTAAGTAACAGACCATTTCGAGGTTTCTGATTATATGGACTTTAGAATTGATAATATTGTGAACGACCATCATGTCGATAACACACCAAACGCAGACATTCAGAGTCGCCAGAATATAACGCGGTTTTGAAATCGCGAAAGTTGAAGCATTGAACTTGTAAGGAAACATTCCGATAACACGACAAAAGATGAAACAGGGATACATTAAGGATTGAAAGTCCGTGGCGTGAAACAGCCTCCATTTTTTCGGCCTCCGTCTTTTCGGCCTTTTCGGCACCTTGCCTTTCAAGTATCGTGGCATTTTCAAACTTAACACGATTAGCAGAAGTTTAGTGGCGAATAACAATGTATATCACAATTAGTCTACATATTATCAATCAATATACTTCAATAATAATATAGACGAGTAAGAGTTTCTTTCTGAGCATCTTCAAGTTCGTCTCTTTATCACAAGTATATAAACGGATATAGTTCTTTCGTTTTATCTGCACAGAATGAATAGAAGTTTAAAACTACGAGCAAGTGCTCCGTAGAAAAAATAAAGTTGCAGAAGCCATTTGTTAATCGTAAAGTAACTATGGCTAACTATTCTTCGAATGATCATTTATGAAATGCAGTACTAAATGCAATAATATGTAATGGCTAAGATGTACTAACAATGCATTTTATTATTCAAATTAGAAAACATGAATTACATAGTGTCTAAATAAATTAGTGACTACAAACATTAGTTAATAGCAACTTCTTGAATTATGTTATTATACATTTTCCACAGTCATATAAATTGTTTAGGAAACACACATTCAGCGGGCCCATATACATGTATATATCATTATTCATATGTTGCATCATGTATCATTATCAGCATAAGTTTAAATAAAAAAATATTAAGTACATTTATTTAATTTGATAAAAAAGTTTTACTCTTTAGACTCGATTTAAAGTTAATTGTAATTACAAAATATCTTAAATTTATGAATTTATTAAAATATATTAAACATTTTCTAAATTTTTAAATAATATTGTACACCAATATACTATTAAATTATGCGCTCGTGTTTCAAAAAATACTGGTATCGTTAATGGGAAATAAAAAGATAACACAAGTAATATTAATGAATTGAGTTATAGGATAATGAAAGAACAGTTTATCTTAATTATCTATTATCTTAATTAGAATTAATGTAACAAATTATTTGGATTAGAACAAATTAATATTCTGTTCTACTTGATAAAATTAACAGATATGATATGCTTTAGAAACATTAATTTCAAGGTAGCTATTAAGATATTGTACTTGAGTGATAATAAAATAAAGTAATACATCAAGAGGCGCAAATACTATTATTATAATGAGAAGCCAGTCATTATGTATATGGAAATCTTATATTACTATTGATAAATAAAATTCAAATTGCAAACTATATATTATATTGTGGATAATATATGTATAATACTATGCATGTTACTCTCTATATTAAAACATATGTATATACATATATATTAATGATATTGAAATATGATATTTGCTTCATAAGTATATAGAATAGCTTCATCAACTGAATTATTTGGATAAAGTGGTAAGTTTATTGCTTCAAAATATAAAGGGCACATTATAAAATATTAATAATTTCTTACGAGAAAAACAATTTTACACAATTTAAAAATAACTACAATTTTATTTATATCTGCGTTAACCAACTGATATTATTTATCGCAAAACGGTATACATATAATATGTCATACATATTTCATTCAAAGTCTTAATTATACATAATTTATCTGAAATAAACTTTATACTAATTTTCAAAGATATCAAGTTTACATTACAAACAAAGGATTACATTCTGAAAAAGATTGAATAAACTTTTTCTCGAAATATAATAATATCATGTTTCCAAATTTTACGTTTAGATATTTTCATCTTATTTATACATATAGGATATTTATACATATTGACAAAGTTATATCGTTAATAAATTTGGAATCCTATATATATCTATATATACAGCAATTTTATAGAAGTATAAATTATCTGTCTTTCTTGAATTGTTTCTTTATACATATAATTGGACTTATGTAATATCAGATTACTTATGTAATTTTTCATCGCAAGAATGCGACATAAACAAGAATTGTATCATTATCAACATGTACGTTGTAATAGTGCCCACCACCTAAAAACAAAATAAAAAATGTAAGCAATATATGTATATATATTAATTTAATTAAATATTTCCCTACTTACTGCTGCGAAAAGCGCGGCATCCATAGTCAAACCTTTCGCCGAAAATATGTTTTTGCAATGCATTGTTTGCAGAGAAAACAGTTGCAACTGCAATGTCAAATCGCCAAATAAGTAATTAAATGCAGGAAAAATAGGATTGTTAAATGTACTTATATTAGGAGGCTTTAAAAAATCGCGTTAGCATGTAACACATTTTTTTAAAAAACAAAAATAGATCATAACCACCTCGTCTTTGAGGTGCTCATCGGTAACGTTATTAAGTAGGTCGTGAATAATAGTATGGATCTGATGAGCTTCATTCTTTTGGGTCTCGCAAGCGTTCACAAGTAGCATTAATAACGTAATATGATATATTATACTGGAAACTAGCACATCAAATAAATGTATATCAATATTAATACGTAGAAACCCATTTTGCCAGCTCACTGCATAGGAGTACAATTCAAAAATAATATGAAAAAAAATCGTAACTGTAGTAGCAAGAAGTTGCAGACTGAAGATTACGTTTAGCATTTTTACTGCGCCGCTAACCATCAAGTGCTGCTTTTTTAGGGTTTTAAGTTCTGTCAGGAAAAACTGATTTCTTTGCGTGTGGCAGATCAACGTGGAAACGTATGGTTTTGTATCGTTTACCACGAGCCTTTGCATGTGCATCAGATTTTCATTAATATTCTTGAAACATGCATTTAATGTATATACACAATTTATGTATAACATATTCACATGAAATATCACCAGAGCGCAATACATTATGAACGCCTTGATAAGAATATTCAAATAAGTCCATAACCACACTTGATAAAAATATAGGCATAGTTCCATGATTAATACAATGGTACCCAAAATATCCTTAAAATGGATCAATCTGGATAATTTTTTAAATGATTTTGAAGGCAATTTCGAAGAAATCTCCAATATAGTCTGTAACAAGCGCATTCGTGGACTGCTTAAGATGTGCGTGATGGCTATCATAAAACCGCTGATTGCAAAGTAACAGACATTTTCGAGATCTCTGACTATGTTTTCAAAGCTGATTTTAGAAATCAATGTATTGTGAATGATTACTACGTCAATAATGCACCAAATGCAGACAGCCAAAGTTGATAGCATGTAGCGCGATTTTGAAGCCTCGAAAGTTGAAGCATTGAGCTTGTACGGGAACATTCCGAGAATACGACAAAAAGTGAAACAGGGATACATTAAAGATTGGAAGTCCGCGGCATGAAACAACCACCACTTTTTCGGCCACCATCTTTTCGGTATCTTGCCTTTGAAGTATCGTTGTATTTTCAAATTCCACATGATTAACAAAAGTTCATAAGAGAATAACAACATACATCATAATTAGTCTATATATTATATCGATCAATGCATTTTAATATTAATATAGGTGCACAGTTTCTTTCCTAAACATATTCTTCAAGTTTGTCTTTTCATCACAAATTATAAATTGATGTGAGTAAATTCCTTTTTGTCTTTGTACACTCAATGAGTATAAATTTAAAACTGAGAGCAAATGTTGTAAAGAAGAAACAAAGCCATTTGTTTGTCATCAAGTAACCATGGTGTTCTACGATCAAAAGTTATTATTCTTGAATGCCTTAAGGAATTAATTGCATATATGAAAGTCATGTAATTTTTATCGTGTGACTGAATAAATTATGTGAGCATATATGGAATTGAAATCATAGACTGTGCAGAGTTAACTAGGCCGTTACGCAGCATGGAAATTTGACTTATTTTCATTGGATTGATCCTTGTGATATGTCTTATTTTAATTAGAATACTTCTGTATAATTATTTGCCATTTTCCCTCACAAGAAGCAGACATGGATTTGAATTGAAATGACATTATTACATACATAGTGATGCTACCCATTATTTGAAAGCATGATGAAAATAAATAATATACATTTTATTGATTACTAAATTTATTTGCAAATTATAATTATTAACTAACAAAAATATATTACTCACCGCAGTAAAATGCTTAATATCTATAATAACACCTTTTGCAGAAAATCCATTATTGCAATGAAGTTATTGGAATGAAATTTTGCAAGGAAAACAGTTGTACATATAATACATTTATGTCTTTTTCTATCAATGCAGATTAACTTTAATCTCGGTTTAACTTACTTTCTATTTACTGTTAGTCCTAAGAATTAATAAAATGATGAAAAGTTAGTTAAACCAAGATTAAAAAAGTTAATCTGCATTGGTAGAAATGGACATTAATGTAACAAAAATTCTTTTAATACATAAAGCGCATTACATAATTTAAAAGAAATATTTTGGTATTTAATTACTACTAGCTTTGATTAGCTCATCGGTGGTAATGTTAAACATCATGAATGGAAATACTGATTTGCACGTGTGTGAATCTGTTGAAGTATGTTAAAAACTTTCGAAATTTTCATAATTTTATATAATATTGTCCAATAATATATTCTTAAATTGTGTGCTCGTGTTTCGAAAAATACTGAGATCGTTAAAGAGAGGTGATAAGATAACAGATGTAATACTAATGAATTGAAATATAGGATAGTTTAAGAACAGTTACTATTATCTTAATTAGAATTAATGTAACAAATTATTTGGATCAGAAGAAATTAATATACAGCTGTAGATGATGAAATTAACAAATATGATATGCTGTAGAAACATTAATTTCAAGATAGCTATCAAGATATTGTACTTAAGTAATAATAAAATAAAGTAATACGTCGAGAGGCGCAAAAACTATGATTATAGTGATAAGCCAGTCATTATGTCTATGGGAATCTTATATTACTATTGATAAATAAAATTCAAATTGCAAATTACGTGTATATTATTGGTACTGTATGTATAATACTATGTATGTTACTCTCTGGATGAAAAATATATATTAATAATATATTGAAATATGACATTTGCTTCATAAGTACACAGAAACTTCACCAACCGAATTATTTGGATAAAGCGGAATGTTTTATTGCTCCAAAATATAAAGGGCATATCACAAAATATTAAAAACTTCTTATGAGAAATACAATTTTACACAATTTGAAAATAACTACAATTTTGTGTACATCTGCGTTATCCAACTATTATCATTTATCGCAAAACGATATATAATATGTCAAACGTATTTCATCGAGATTCAAAATATTAATTATACATATTTTATCTGAAATGAACCTTATAATAATTTGCAAAGATATCAAGTTTACATTACAAACAAAGGATTACATTTTGAAAAAGAAATTGAATAAACTTTTTTTCAAAGTAATATGATAGTATCATGTTTCCAGATTTTACGTTTACATGATGTTTTCTTCTTATTTATACATATAGGACATTTATACATATTGACCAAGTTTTGTCGTTAAGAATTTTAGAATCCTATATACATCAGCAATTTTATAGAAATAAAACAAATTATCTGTCTTTCTTGAATTCATTCTTTATACATATAATTGGACTTATGTAATCAGATTACTTTTGAAATTTTTCGTCGCAAGAATGTGACATTATCAAGAATTGTATCATTATCAACATGTACGTTGTAATACTGCCCACAACCTAAAAACAAAATAAAAAATGTAAGCAATATATATATATTAATTCAATTAAATATTTCTCTACTTACTGCTGCGAAAAGCGCGGCGTCCATAGTCAAACCTTTCGCCGAAAATATGTTTTTGCAATGCATTGTTTGTAGAGAAAACAGTTGCAACTGCAATGTCAAATCGCAAAATAAGTAATTAAATGCAGGAAAAATAGGATTGTTAAATGTACTTTTATTAGGAGGTTTAATAAAAAATCGCATTAGCATGTAATACATTTTTTTAAAAATATAAAAATATAGTTTAGCCACCTCGTCTTTGAGTTGCCCATCGATAACGTTGTTAAGTAGATCGTGAATGATGGTACGGATCTGATGAGCTTGATTCTTTTCGGTCTCGCAAGCGCTCACAAGTAGTATTAATAATAAAACATGATATATTATAGTGAAGACTATCACATCAAATAAATATTTATCAATATTAATGCGTAAAGACCCATTTTTCCAGCTCACAGCATAGAAGTAAAATTCGAAAGTGATATTAGAGAAGATTATAACTGTAGTTGCAAGAAGTTGCAGACTGAAAATTATGTTTAGCATTTTTACTGCGTCGCTAATCATCAGGTGCTGCTTTTTTAGAGTTTTAAGTTCTGTTAGCAAAAACTGATTTCTTTGCGTGTGACAGATCAACGTGGAAACGCATGGTTTTGTATCGTTTACCACGAGCCTTTGCATGTGCATCAAATTTTCATTAATATTCTTGAAACATGCACTTAATGTATATACACAATTTATGTATAACATATTCAAATGAAACATCACCAGTGTGCAATATATTGTGAACGTCTTGATTAAGGTATTCACATAAGTAAATATCCACAGTTGGGAAAAATATTGGCATATTTGCATGATTAGTACAAAGGTACCAAAAATATCCTTAAAATGGACCAATCTGGATAATTTTTTATATGATTTTGATGGTAATTTCGAAGAAATCCCCAATATAGTCTGGAACAAGCGCATTCGTGGACCGCTTAAGATGTGCGTGAAGACTATCATGAAACCGCTGGTTGCAAAGTAACAGACACTTTCGAGATCTCTGGCTATGTTTTCGAAGTTGAGTTTAGAAGTGATAATATCGTGAATGATTACTATGTCAACAATGCACCAAAAGCAAACAACCAAAGTTGATAGAATGTAGCGCGGTTTTGAAGCCTCGAAAACTGAAGCATTGATCTTGTACGGAAACATCCCGAGGATACGACAAAAGATGAAACAGGGATACATTAAAGATTGGAAGTCCGTGGCATGAAACAACCACCATTTTTTCGGCCACCATCTTTTCGGTATCTTGTCTTTGAAGTATCGTTGTATTTTCAAATTCAACATGATTAGCAACAGTTTATGAGTGAATAACTATATCATAATTAGTCTATACGATATATCGATCAATACACTTTAAATGTTAAAGTAAGTACACACATTTCTTTTCTAAACATAATCTTCAAGTTTGTCTTTTCATCACAAATATTTAAACCGATATGAGAAAATTCCTTTGTCCTATGTATGCTCAATGAGTATAAATTTGAAACTGCGAGCAAATGTTGTAAAGAAGAAACAATGTCATTTGTTAGTCATGAAGTAACCATGGTGTTCTTCGATCGTCAGTTATTATTCTTATATGAGTGAAGGAATGAATTGCATAAATGTATGTTGTATGATTTTTAACGTGTTACTGAATAAATTATTTTTTGCACATATGGAAAAGGAATTATAGACTGTGCAGGGCTATCTAAGCCGTTACGCAGTTGGGAAAGTTAACTTATTTTTATTGGATTGATCCTTATGATATATCTTGTTTTAATTAGAATACTTCTATATAATTATTTGTCATTTTCCCTCACAAGACAGAAACATAGATTTGAATCGAAATAATTATTATGTACATAGTAATTCTATGAAAACATCCATTACTTGAAAGCGCGATTAAGAAAACAAATAATACACATTTTATTGATTACTAATATCATTTACAAATTATAATTATTAACTAACAAAAACATTACTCATCCTAGTAAAAATGCTTAACATCTATAATAACGCCTTTTGTAGAAAATCCATTATTGCAATGAAGTTTCGCAAGGAGAACAACTGTACATACATTTAATGAGACAATAACTGTTTTGATACCTAAAGCACATTACACAATTTAAAAGAAGTATTTCGGTATTTAACCCGTTGCAGTCACACTTCCGAATAATTTCATAATGATCACACGGAGTCCATTAAAACCTTACGTAGAAAGAACCAGTTGCCATTTGCTAGCTATTCAAAGTTTCGTTTCAAAAATTTAACTAGACATATCTTCTGCTTATGATCCAATAATCTTTTTTTAAATTAATATTTTAACATAAAAAATAAGCAAAAATATTTCTGAAGTAATGAACTTTTTTGCAAAAATATTCATAAAATTTGTTATTTTTGATATTTTACACAAACGTGTTAACATTGTATCCTCAAAACAGTATACTTTCAAATAAAAATTAGTCTCATAGTGGGTTTTGAAAAAAATGTATTTATTTTGAAGTTTTAAATGATAAATTATGATAAGAAATGTAAATTCAGAAAGGTGATTTTTCGGAAGCAAAATAGGGTGAATAAATTTGTTTTTTTTTACGTTTAGAGATACGTAATCGTAAACTTAGCACGAGGTCCATTGAACCCCCAGACAAGAGGTTGCAACGGGTTAATTATTGCCTCAGCTTTGATTTGCTCATCGGTATTATTGTTAAACACATCATGCACTGACTTGCATGCATGTGAATCTGTTGAAGTATATTAAAGACTAAATTTTCTTAATTTTTATACAATATTGTACACCAATATATTATTAATTCGTGTGCTCGTGTTTCGAAAAATACTGATATGGCTAATGAGAAATGAAAGATAACAAATGTTATACTAATGAATTGAGTTATAGGAAAATGTAAGAACAGTTATTATTATCTTAATTAGAGGTAATGTAAGGAGTTATTTGGGTTAAAACAAATTAATATACTGTTCCAGCTGATAAAATTAATAGATATGATATGCTTTAGAAATATTAATTTTAAAGTAGCTGTAAAGATATTGTACTTGAGCGACAATAAAATAAAGTAATACGTCGAGAGGTGCAAATACTATTATCATAGTGATAAGCCAGTCATTATCATGTCTGTGGAAATAGTAACATAATAATACATTGTTTCCAGATCTACATTTACATGATATTTTCTTCTTATTTATACGTATAGGACACTTACACATATTGACAAAGTTTTATCGTTAAAAATTTTCGAATCCTGTATATACCAGCAATTTTTAGAAGTATAAACAAACTATCTCTTTTTCTTGAATTATCTCTTTGTACATATAATAGGACTTATGGAATGTTAGATTACTTATGTAATTTTTCATCGCAAGAATGTGACATAATCAAGAATTGTATCATTATTAACATATACGTTGTGATGCTGCCCACCATCTACAAACACAAGACAAAATGTAAACACTATATATTATTAATTGAATTAAATGATTCACTACTTACTCCTGCGAAAAGCGCGGCATCTATAGTCAAACCTTTCGCCGACAAATTTTTGCAATGCATTGTTTGTATAGAAAACAGTTGCAACTGCAATGTCAAAAAATTAAATTAAATACGCAAAATAATTAAATACAAAAAAAATAGAATTGGCAGATATACTTGTACTAGGAGGCTTAATAAAAAATCGCATTAACATGTAATACACTTAAAAAAATATATAAATAAATCTTAGTACCTCGTCTTTGAGTTGTTTATCGACAGTGTTATTAAGTAGATCATGAATGATTGTACGGATCTGATGAACTTGATTCTTCTCGGTCTCGCAGGCGCCCACAAGTACCATTAATAATAGAGTATGATGTATTATAGGGAAAGCTATCACATCAAAAAAATGTCTATCAAAATTAATGTGTATAGACCCATTTTGCCAGCTCACTGCATAGAAATACAGTTCGAAAGTGATATTAGAAAATATTGTGACTATAGTAACAAGAAGTTGCAGACTGAAGATTAAGTTTAGCATTTTAACTGCGTCGCTAACCATCAGGTGTTGCTTTTTTAGGGTTTTAAGTTCTGTTAGGAAAAACTGTTTTCTTTGCGCGTGGCATATCAACGTGGAAACACATGGTTTTGTATTGTTTACCACAAGCCTTTGCATGTCCATCAAATTTTCATTAATATTCTTGAAACATGCATTTAATGTATAAGCACAATTTACGTATAACATATTCATATGAAATATCACCAGAACGCAATACATTAAGAACACCTTGATCATGTGACTCACATAATTATTTGCCCATATTCGAGAATAATATAGGCATAGTGTCATGATTAGTGAAATGGTACCAAAAATATCCTTAAAATGGATCAATCTGGATAATTTTTTATATGATTTTGTAGGTAATTTCAAAGAAATCTCCAATATAATCTGTAACAAGCGCATTCGTGGACCGCTTAAGATGTGCGTGAAGGTTATTACAAAACCGCTGGCTATATAGAAACATAAAATTTGAAGATCTCTGGCAAAGTTTTCCAACTTGCTTTTAGAAGTGATAACATCGTGAATGACTATTATGTCAATAATACACCAAGTACAGATAGCCAAAGTTGATAGAATGTAGCCCAATTTTGAAACCTCGAAAGTTGAAGCATTGATCTTGTACGGAAACATTCCGAGGATACGACAAAAGATGAAACAGGGGTACATTAAAGATTGGAAA
>VBVR01000506.1:0-48166 GCA_011638315.1 Tetramorium parvispinum | reverse complement strand
AATTTATATAATTTATATAATTTATATTTGTAATTTATATAATTTGAAATAGAATATCGGATAAAGCTTTTAATTAGAAACATAACAAGAAAAATATTTATTTATTGTAAAAATATTCTATTTATATGCACAGACATATATAAGTTATACTGACATAAAAAAGATAAAAAGTTTTTTTTTTGTTAGCAGTACACGATCATTTTGATGCAACTCTACATATCTTTATTCATTTTATTACAAACAATGATAAGGAGAAATAAAATTCTATTTGTCTGTTTGTTTACGATTACGGGAAACTGTCGTGATGTTTAATAGATAGTTACACGAGTGCAATAATACCTGCTTATTGAAACATGATTATACCACAAGGAGCATCTCGGCTGTAATAATACCGGTAAACGCACATAAAACGGCTTGTAAACTCGTGTGTGTATCGATTGGAAGCAATCTTACTCTCTCGCTAGACTCGAGGCGTCGCCGAACAGAATCCGCGACACGCGACGGGCGAGTGGAAAACCGGAAACGAACCCCCCCGAGTCGTCTAAAGGGGTTGTGAGATTGGGGGGTGAAAGAACGAAAGAGGTGGGTCCCTCCACTATCCGGCGTTGTTTCTCCACGGCACCCCCTCCGGCCCCCTGCGTTCCCCACCCATATGGTAGCCACATGTAGGTCCTGGGCACCACCAGAGGGGGGAAAAGTCATCGCGGAGATCCAGCTGATGGTCGACGCATTGGTCGAGCTTCCTCAGTTACTGTTGGACCGCACGCTGGTCTGGTCTGCGCGTCCGGCTAGACAAAAATCCGGTACCGGATCTGCATTACCCCAGAAGAACGGAAATACAGGCCGCAACGCAGCGTTGGGCGACCTTGACCCTTGGATCGCGAGGTCGCGCTAGTACCGGCGGAAACCGAACGCGAAGGTGAGCAGCGGCGGAGAAAGAGATCGGAGGCTCGAGCGCGAGGCACGCAAAGCGCATATTTGATTCTCTGTTAATTAACTAACGGGACGGTAATTAGATAACGGGTTTAGTAATAACGGATAATGGATCTCATCTGCATTGTCGATTGATCATCGAGATGTTGGGTTCACATGAAAGTGATTTCGCCATTTGCATGAATTATTCGATTTTACACTCGGATAAATCAAGGAAGCAATTTTAGTAATTATTATCTTGTTATCATACCTCGATATCTTGTTATTGATCATATTTGTTCGTTAATAGCATCGTGTGTTCGGTAAATATTACCGTTGCGTAATTATTTACGGGATTAGTTGTTGCGAATGGCGGCAATTGACCGAATGTAAAGTCAAATGAGCTGTCGATTAATTAAAAGTTAAGCAAATAATAACGCACGTATCAACGTGCGATACGAATAATGATCGCGCCGCGGCGGCGCGATATCACGGCAATTGGCACGGGCTCGCGCACTTGGTCGTTGAACTCCAAGTTGGTCAAAGTGGCGCAGGGGTGATGCAAAATCTGGCGATGGGGGATGGGCATCCTTAGTAACAGTGTAATGCCGTTCGAGTATTGATTTCAGACCCGGGGTTTAGGGTAGCGTTACACGCGTCTACGATGCATTCAGCAAACATCGGTCATGCCCGTTTCGTACGAGCCCTGTAGGACTTCCTTCCGCTCGATTGCGCCAGCCAATCTGATACAATCAAAACGGATGCCGTTGAGAAAGGGGCAAAGTAGAGGAATCTCATCTAATCAACTTCAAGATAAGATCGCCGCGGCATGCCTGGACGATTCTGTTTGACAATTTTCTCGTTTTAATTTACCGATAATAGCCGTATAATTTCCGACTTAACGTCGTAGAAATTTACACGCGGATTTTACACGGGAGATAGGCATCGCCAGCCGCACGATAAAAATAAAAGTAATAAAAATTCAAGTACCCTCGGGAATTTCCCGTAATTATAATAAAGCGACGCGGCGTAATAATTTGCCGCGTCGCCGACCACGGAGAATCCCGGCGACGGTATCGAATCATTCGATCGCGACTTCGTAGATGGTACCGGATGCAGAGGCTGCGTGTCAGACTTCCGAGGCTGCGGTGGACAGCGGCGACGTGTACGAGAAGATTAAGGACCGGCCGGAAAAGGAAGTGGCGTCGGTGACCGCCTGGAACCGATACCAGCGGCTGGTGGCCGCGATGGAGTCCCGGGGGGGGGAATTCAACCGGAAGTCCGCGATCGAGGCGATCTTTCGCGGCAGCGATCTCGTCTACGTCGCTCATTGATCGACGAATCGATTGCATCTCTCGTGCGTTCCTGTACCAAAGTGCCAGCCAGTATCAAGTCGCTTTTGCGTAATGGCATAGAATTCGTGAGTCGTAACGTCGTAGTACTTGAATATGAGCGTCTGGTGAAAGTTCTCAGAAAATGAAAATGATATTTACATTACTTCTTTTTAGGACGAAATAATAATATGCGATATTATTACCTTATGAATTCCTATAAAGAACTAATTACCGTTACAAACTGATTAGAAAATTAATTAATGATTTAATTAATGATTTAATTAGTTATTGTTCAAGAAATAATATTTGTCAAATAATGAATGATCAATTGAAATTCGCGTCACTTTTCATCTGCAGATGAACGTTATTATGATGTTACATGTATTCAAGTATTGTACTGAAAAAAAATTCTGATTAAAAACGGACGAGAAAAATCTTGTAGGCGTGATCAAATATTTTGGTTATTATAATAGAACTCAATACTTTATAACTTATAATAACCAGAATATTTGATCACGCCTACAAGATTTTTCTGATTCGTCCGTTTTTAACCAGAATTTTTTTTCAGTGTGCTGGATATTTTTTAATGTACTGATATTGCTGTGCGACGACGTGTTGAGAGTAGGATGTAAGAGCGCAGTTTGACGCGGTTTAACGTGGCTGTGCATTATAGTCCGATGTCGAGCGCACTATTTTTAGATCTACACGAGGGGAGTTTAATGGTTCCGGAAGACGAATGATTTCATAAGTTTATACGTAAAGCAAGTATCGTTGCACATATTCTTGGTAAACTTTAAACAAGCGATTCTCGAAGTTAAATAAAGCATGCACAGCTCCTCATTAACGCTGAAGTTCAAATTGTATTAACGAGTCAAGTATTATTCCAATATATGTGATACACTTTCGAGGAGAAGTAAAATTGAATTATGTAATAACAGCAAATGTACGTGCACGAGACGAGAAAAAATTAGATGCTTTCGAGATGAAATTTTACAAAATTACTAGTTAATTATTAGTATTGACGAATTTTGACCAGAGAACATTGATAAACATTGACTAGAACATTTTTTGTGTGCTTGATAAAAAAATGTAGCAATCGATCGAAAAAAAGATTTCACCGACATTCATGAATGATTGTGCATATCGTAATAATTAGCGAACGTCGCGTTTCTACGCCACTGATTAATGCAATCGTAAAGATAGAAATACGATTAACGATGCCAAACTGTGTATTACTAGTCAACGTACGCGTAATAAAGCGTGAAAGAATAGGATAGATCGTTTAATTAGGCAATTATGATACAACGGTGGCGATTACAATGTCGCTATCATGCGATAGACGACGGAAGGCGTGTCTGTAATCTACCGCATGAATTCGTGCGACATTGGCTATGCTCAATCTTGCCAGCAACAAGCAACACTCGCTATATATAGATAAGGAAAAAATAATAATCAAGAGGCTGAAGCTAATAACTATGATTAAACGTTAAACGATTGTGTTGTCGCTAATTCCGAGAGATCAAGACGACTGTAATTGAATGATTGAGAAAGATAAATGGTATTTTAAACTCTCTTGAAAAACGAAATGTAAAGGAATTTATTTAATAAAATAGATTATATTTATTTAAAATTTCAGCCGATTATGTCGATCACTATAATAAGTTTTGCTTTTGGCAATTTGAGCAAAGACATTAGAATAAATATTAAAGATTTAATATTTTTATTTGAACTTATAAATTAAAGGCCAGATAAATATTTTAATAGAAAAATAATGGATACTTGAGACAAATTTTTACTTTGTATTAAAGTAACTTTAGTTTTACTACGAAGTGATATGTAAAGGCAATCATTTTCCTTACAAACCCAGAGGTAAATATATTTACGATTAATTTATACAATCCGCTCATTGTCATTTCCACAATCAAATGAACAATCAAATGAACAGATCGTGGAGCCACGCGTAATTGTATACATGTACATACATATAATCGCTATATTAAATATTGTGATACAAATATACAAAATATTTACAAATAACGTTTACACATAATTAACTCCCCTCCCGTTCTAGATAAATTCGCTGTGTATCATAAAGTATTTTACAGTATTTTTACAAAAATAGGCACGATGCTGCGCGAGCATCTACAATAATTGCGTACATTTATCCGTAACTTATTGAGCGCAGCTTACAGTGAATAACAAATCCGGAGATATGACGTATTTTTAAAAATGTGTAAAAAAATATAGATTTCGTATTATAGAAACAAGAAGACGATTTCTCGTTGAGAATATTTGCAATATATGTGCGTAATTGGCTATAAAAATGTCAATCATTTTCTCAATTAATGAATTGAAATTGTCACAAATCTAAATGCTCTAATTTACACACTCTTTTGAACTCCATTAACATGATCTTTAAAAACGAAAGAAATACATATACTCTTACAAAAGAAGAATAATGCTTTCTGGTTATTCCAAATTGTTTACATGTCACTGCTACATTGCAAGGACGAGTACAGTCTTTCACTTTTATGAACGGTTCATATAGGATCCATATATAAATTTTGGACTTTATATAAATTCAGTGACGAAGATTTTCTTGAAGTCCGGTGCTGAGCCGCCGATATCGTGTTTGCATATGTCGCCATTGTCGAGATAACTCACGTCCGAGTTCTTCAGGATGCTTTTCAGATTCTCCATCGAGAGATTCGGTAACTTTCCACTGACAATCAGCTTATCTAGATCATTCATCGAATAACCGGGCGAGATCCTCTTGCTTTTCAAATGATAGGACTGTATGCTGGGCTTCGTGTCGGATAGCTTCGTGTTGCTACCGCACTTCTTGTCCTCCCGATCCTCTGTACCGTTCTCTATGATACGCGGCGTGAAAGATCGCATGCTGACCTTTACCTCGCCGGTTCGCTTCGAGGGCAGCAACTCCACCTGCAAAACAGGACGTTCTCACGATGCGGGATTACGTAAGTGTGCGCGCCTTTAACGCCGCGAAAAGGCCGATGAAACGTTCCATCAGCGCGGCAGGCATTTTTCTCCTAGGACGATGCATTTTCTCGCATCGTGAAAGTGCCTGCGGCACGTCTTGCAGTCTCTCGTGTCTAACAAAGTCTAGAAACTAATGATTTAAACTGCTATCGGTGAATGATTATTTATTTATTTATTTATTCTCGCAGCGAAATTAAGATAACATAAAAAGCAGATAAATCATATCAAAAGTTTTTATTTCATGTGATAATAATGAATTTAATTAATTTAGTGCAATTTGCTTTACACTGAGAGAAAAATACAGTTACTTTTGGCCTCAACCATAATTTTATAATATTATTAATATTTTATAATATTATTAATATTAAAATTAAAAATATTATTAAAAATATAACGATAATTATGATACATATAATTAAGTTATATTTATTGTTAGAAATATTATAAAATTATGATTGAGGCCAAAAGTAACTATTTTTCTTTCAGTAGGATATATTGTGCCATAAAGTGCCATAAAATTTATTAACAAGATTTACAGAAATTGCGAGATTCAATTTGAAAATTACCTTGGTTCCCTTACGTTGAAAATATTCGAAATCATCATTGGCGACCGTAGTGACGGAACAGCAGCTTCTGCTTCTGCTCCTGCAGGAGCTCATCGTGTCAAAGTCGCCGTTCTCCAGATCGCAACTCTCATCATCGGAGCTATCATATCCATCACAGTGATTGTCCCGTCCATGGAAATTTAAATGAAGATTTTGTTGAAGATTCTCTCTTACAAGATCATCTTTCTTCAAATTGTAGGTCCTTGTGTCGAACATAGGTCGATATCTATGTGTGAAAGAAAGAGAAAGCGTTATAGTTTCATAATAATTTACGAAAAGTATACAACATATTTATATTTTTGGTTATACATCAAATTGAAATATTAAATAATGTGTTATTAAATATCAATAATATATACTTATTTACAAGTGCATTTTTTAACACATTTTATATATTTGAATTTATGAGAAAGAAAGGTCAGCTGATGAATGTAGGTCATCCTGTACGTATGATGTACGTTGAAACGTGCATTTTGAATAATTTATAGGAAACTTCGCGTCTCACTTTCCAGTTGCCGTATATCGTGACGGCGGCTTAATGGCACAGGTAAAAGTGAAGGTACGCTAAAAGATACGCGAGAGCAACCGGGCGGACCGACAAGTAAGTGGCACCTGGCATGGTCGAAGCTTTGATTTCTGCGCAGAGCGTTTCTAGAATAATTGTGCTCCTGGAGGTTGTTTTCCAGCCCGAGGATCAGCTTCTCCAGACCGAGGACGCTCCTAGCGTGTCGCCTGGACGGTTCCTCGCGAATCTCGTCCAGATTCTTGACTTGGAACTTTCGATTGCTCGCAGAATCCTCCAGTTGCACCAAGTTCTCCATGTTTTGCCCGAAGACGTCGGTGCTGCCGATCTTCCTGCGATTACCGACCAACTCGTGTAAGTTTTCATTTGGTCTTGGTCGCCTGCTGTATCCCGACTGTTGCTGCTCCACAAGGTTCTTCTTCGGCGTTTCCGAGATTCTATCCTGACGCGGTTCGAACGTCGAACTCGTGAAGGATGATAGTTCCGCTGGTAGAGACGCGTAGTTGCTGTCCTCACCCAAGGATTGCGTCTTGGGATAGTGTTGCTGAATTCCCATAGTAATTGTGCCGGTTTTCGCTGCAAATATAAGAACAATTATTAAATAAATGAAAACGATTATATTAAAAAAACTAATATTATTTGTAATTTTTAATTATTTATCTTACTTAAAACTTTTAATGCAAACACACCGAGAAAAAATTCTGGTTAAATCGGACGAATTAGAAAATCTTGTAGGCGTGATCAAATATTTTATTTATTATATATATATAGTTATTATAATAAAAAATTCGACGAAATTCTGGTTTTTATAACAAAACTTAATACTTTATAACTTTTAATAATCAGAATTCCTATTATAATATTAACCAGAATCAATCCTACAAGATTTTTCTGATTCGTCTGTTTTTAGAATTTTTTTTCAGTGCACGACTTTTAAATTATTTTCAAATTGACTTGATAATAGAAAGGAACAGTCGTGAAAGCTTTTGGAAATATCGAAACATTTGGTTTTTCACGTTACAGTGACCTGTAACATCTGATATATCTGATGAAGATGATAGATGCGATGGTGAAACGGAGACGAACGCGAAAGACGATTTCATCTTGGACTTTCTAACGTGGTCGCGTAAAGGCGTTCGATGGGTGTGTTAACAAAGCCGCACGGAACGCCGCAATTAACGATATAGGCCGGGAAAGAGAATCCCATCTGCCGATCGAAATATTTTCGCATCGTTAAATCTCGCTGACATCCGTTCTCGCTCACTCACCTCTGTTCTGATGGCTGTGCAACCGTCCGTAGAGGCTTCCGTTAGTTAGTGGAAACTTTAGACCGTGATTTAAATTTAACTGCAGCTTGTATTCAGTATCTTGTTCGAAGTGTCGAAATTTACCATCTATACCGCCTGAAAGAGAAATCCCAGAGAAATTTCATTACATCGACAAATTTCGCTTTTAAGCACTATGGCATAAGAATGTTTTCTTTAATTGTAAGACATGCAATAATTATATGAATTATTTGAAGCGGTCGGCTCCTCCTTGAGAAAATAAAAAGTTAAATCTTTTAGAACTATAATTTAGAAAGTAATAGTAATATACAGTAATACTTAAATCCGTTCAGCGATATATTTTTTTATTTTATTTCGTTTTATTTTCAACATCTCATTAATTTACATCTACAGTTACAATTCTCATTAATTTAAATCTCGGAATAAAAATATGTAGAATGCAAGAAGTGAACAATGTAATAAAAAAAATCCTTTAACGGCTGTCAATCGTGGGAATAATAAAACTGTGTAAATAATTACATGTATGTTGCAAAATAAAAATACGGCCTAGCGAATCACTCAAACGTCGTTAACGAAAAAAATTGCCGGTTGTCGCGTGGAATATTGCTGCTATATGCCGGCAGGTATCACGATTATTACAGGATAGGCGTCTTAACTTTCCCACGCATGGCGAACGGGTCAGTGTGTTTTTGCTTAACGAAAGAATGGAAATTACCGTAGTGTCTCCGTTCGTGTTGTGAAATGCGAAAAACCTTTTTTGCGAAACTCATTTTTGCGATAGAGAAAAAAGGAAGACGTACCGTGCGACAGTCTTCTCGCGTGATCCTGCTTTGTATACACCTTGGCCACGTATCGACAGAACATCTTGTCGAAGAGTGCCAGAAAAACCGGAAGCAGCGTATCCTTCACCAGGGGCAGCCATGTCGCCAGATTTTGGGGTGTGCAGAAGTTCTTTAGAAGACTCGGCCTAATGGAGATAATCTAGAAAATCGTGTTTAATTAATTAATTTTTTTAACATGTTTCAAAGTAAAATATTATTCAACTTATATAAATGTTACTTTTGGACTCAACTACAATTTTATAGTATTTCTAATAATAATTATGGTTAACATTAATGATGCATATAGTTAATCATTATACAATATTTCGTGTTAGAAATATTATGAAATTATGGTTAAGTCCAAAAGTAATTTTTTCTCTCAGTGTACTTTCATAAATGCAACGGAACATGGTACAATACTGTAATACATATATAATATAATGTAATAAGTCATAATAGAGATATACAATATAATTATTGCTATTATATATATAATACTTTTATGATCGGGTCCAATATTTTTAATAGCACTTATGAAGACGATAGCCATTAATCGAATGTGGTTATTATGGTTGAATGTATAGAAAACGGTATTCCTGCAATCTGTTGCGCCTAATGCAACGTAATGTAATCTTAACATTCTAGACCATAGCGGGCTTTTCTTCGCGCTAATAAATTTCACCAGAAATCGTGTCAAGAAGATTTTATATTCAGAAATCGGGCCCAGCTTTCGCCGCGAGGAATCCACCGTGTACATTGAGCATTCGGATAGCGTCAATTAGACGTGGCTAATTATCCGACGGGCGTAAAGATATCGTTCATGCGATGTCTTCGCAGAGAAAAAGGATCGTACCTCGTGGATAGGAAGACACGTTGGAAATGTTTCGGGGGGACTTCTTACGGATGACGGGCTGCGACAAAAAAAACTTTCGTTTTTAGTCGCGTACTCGCGCAAGAATTCCGCGGTGAAAACTCCGCGGTCGCGCTTTCAAAAGTACGCGCGTCATACACGATGCAATGCGATGTGCGAGTGCAGGTACGCAATTTTACATGGGCTGAACACGCATGTTATACGCGAATCGCGCTGTTTCGCCGATTATTACAATGTTGTTAAAAAATTTGCGAGTAATGGAGAATAATTCTGCTGGGAGAATTCTTCTGTAAATGACACGATCGAAATCTCTTCGTCACAAAATTGAAAAAAAAATCCTTGGTTTTACATTTGTATAGTCACGAAATTTATTTTAACAATTGATATCTTATACACTGAAAAAAAATTTTGGTTAAAAACGAATATATCAGAAAGTCTAGGATTCTGGTTATTATAATAGAACTTAATATTTTATAACTCATAATAACCAGAATATTTGATCACGCTTACAAGATTTTTCTGATTGGTCCGTTTTTAACCAGAATTTTTTTGTTCAGTGTATATTTATTTAAAAAAAGTTGATTTCAATTACGAATTAATTCAATTTTCGTTTAATCAACAAGTTAAAGAAATATTTCATTCGCGTGTATACCTTCAATTTACGTAATTGTAAAATTATACAAGTTTCGCATTTCCGGAATACATATGATTCTGAATACATGTGAAGGTAAAATACATATTTTTACAGATTTAGAAGAGGTATTTCTTTTTCTAAATAATTTATTCGTGTAAATAATTTTATAACGCCTTCGCACTTACTGCTGCTTTATGTAAATTTCTAATCGCGACAAGATAATCAAATTATCATTAATTAACGAGCGGCAAGGCCTTCCTTTCAGTCGGTGCACTTTTGCCTCGCACTGTATGTTCTATTACGAACGGTATATCGTGCGGTAGTATCGCTGCTAGTTACGTGAGTAACGGCCGGTCTAGTCCGAGGTATGAAATCGAAACTAGTTGTACCTTAATTAGAGAATAGAGCGGCACTACATACGCGTGTAAGTGTGTATAAGGTGCACGCGCAATTCTCTCGACCCCGTCTCTCTCTCTTTTTCTCGTATCGCTCCGGTTGGCGCGATGGTTGCCACAATCATAAATTTTCTGTTATATTGCACTTTTTTTAATTAATTCTTTTGGAATATTACGACATGTGCGTAAAAATCTTTTTCGCAAAATTACATCTCGTACTTATATTACACAATAATATTATGTATTTCAATTTTGAAATACTTAAAAGTAGAAAAATAAAATTTTCTTCCTGTTTTTTTTTATATTGTTTTTACATTGGATTCAAGATTATATCAGCATCTCTCTATAATTTTTTATTAAACATTTCATTTTTATTTTTATTTTTAATATTTAAATTTTTTTATTTTAATTCAAACTAATATTCCGCTTATATTTCTTAATATTTAAATTATCTCGAATGTATCACACTTCAATTGCCACAATAAGCGGAGGACCGCGTTATGCCTCTCTTCCATCTCTCGTATTCTCTCAGTTGTTTTTCGTCTGATCATTTATCGGGTTTCTCCAATGTTGACTTTAGTCTCATCAACTCGCGCTGATCTCGTGCTTCGACGTTTTACTTTAATTGCCACTAATAAATGCAAGCGTAACGCCCACGGACACGCTCCTCGCCTTTGTTAAAAGGGCATTCGGACCGATCAAAACTCCGATAATAATTGCCTAATGTGCGAGAAACCATCGGTTTGAAATTTCTCAAGTATTGCGAATTTTGAGGTAAACGTAGATTATTTGCATTTAAAATAATCAGTACATAGATAGTACATAGTACGCTAAAAAAATACAGTAGCTCGTGGATCTCATCAAGTTCGATACGCTTGTCGATATATTTTGATTCGAGTTTGTAATTAAAATTTATATCGGTGATTTAGTTTAATCGCTAGACAAAAAAATACGAGTGTAACGGCCGTCACGCTGTTTGCGCGTGTGTAAGCGGAGAACGGTGTTTATTTCGACGAACGGTGCTCCGGTCATTATTTTTCAACCAACTAATACGTGCGAATCTACGGGAGCGGATTTACACGTGTATCGAGCGAATCGTTACGGCGAATCGTTTCATTTCGTAACAGCTCAGACACTGTGTCAATTATAAGAACGATGATTCATAAAAATATTGTTCGTTAATGTAAGGCAGCTCGCAGCGACGAGTGAATAACGCACCGAGCGAGTTTCACTTTGCGTTTTGCGCTTCTTATGACGATTAAAGTATAAGGACGACTCCTTTAACTATCCGTTCCGCGATTCTTTATGCGGATACGCCCACCGAGCGGTAACCTAATTGATCGCGCCTTGTTCCTACAACAATGTAAATAGTATGCGTCACGCATGTAATAATCGCGATCATTAATATTAATGAGGAAGGTCATGGGAGTTTCTCTTCATGGGACGACTTTTGCGGAACGCCGAACGGCGCCGCCGCCGCCGTCGCCGCCACGCGAATTCTTAATTCGCTTTGCCGATTAAGGTCGCCGTCCGAATTAAGATCGCGCTTTCGAATTTCGCTTTATGCCGCGCCGACCCTTTTTCCATCTCCCGGAGTCCCCCTTTTGTCTCTCCCGTCCACTTTCTCTGGAGGAGCGGCATTTTACGTGCGAAGGGTCCGTGTCTCGCTTCCGGATGGCGAGCCAAGTTCGCGTCCGGCTCGCGCTCGCTCGCATGAAAATCCTCTCGGCTGTGATGTAATTGTACTGATGTAATTGCTGTGACGGCGATCGGACAATTCGACCGACCACCGTATCGGATCTGCTACGTGATACGATGAAAATTTTCAGGGGCGTGACTAATTGTAACAATTCGTATCATAGCAAACAAAAGAAAAAGGATTGTAAAAGTTAACATTTTTCAAGTGATATTTAGTACAACTGAATTTTATGTTATTTCTCTACCATTTTTTTCCTTTATTAAATCAGCGTCTGGCAAAAAGAGAAATGATTTAAAGTTTCCTGGACTTTAGACATATTATACGTCCAGTATGACTAATGAGAAATTCTACGTTGCTTGAAATTTAATACATGTTAATGACAGACAGTTCTAAATCTAAAAAAACTTGAATATTCTCTATTTTTTGCTATTGAGGAGCATAATCGAGGACATAATATATAAATTACGCTGACCGACTACAAATTGCTACGGTCCACTTGACACGCGTAATTTTGAGGATATTGCGAAAATCCTATATGATCGAGATGCTCGCGTAAAAAATGGTTCCACTGCCGAGCAAAAATAAACATTCGAATTAGCCACGATCACGGAACATTTAATAAATCACGTGTCCTGTTCCGGCCTCATTAATAAATCTGAATGAGTCAACAATTAGCGTTGCCGGTTCGTTAGAGTCTCAATTCGAAAGTAATAATAATTAAACCAACCATATGGAAAAACGCGCCAATCTCGATAGCATTGGATTGCATTTTATACTTTTACATAAATTAGAAACGGATTTTGCAATTCAGACCTTTAACATAACGAGATTATGCTAACGATCAAAACGATTTTCCGCAAACGAGTTTCCTGTTTCGTCGCATTAACTTTCAACTCGTACGAATAACAAGCAGCTGTTCGTGTATAAAGTGCCTCTCTTTCATTATTGGCAGATTTATAATAAAAATTTCTTTAAGGAAAGTATCTCAGTATCAATAAGCATCAAATTGTAAATTATGAGCATTAAAGTTTCATTAAAGAAAAAATATAGAAAGAATATTTCATGAAGTCTGTGATATATGTTCTGTTTAATAGTTGCCTCTTTTATTTTTTTGGAGGCAATTAATTAATGACATGCTTAGTTTACTAGCATAGATTATTTTAATCGTGTTTATCGTTAATTTAATAGCGCAAAAATCAGTCTTGTGTGCTAAGTATATCACAGTTATGTTCATCATATCCATTATATATTTCATAAAGAAAGCTATAACAGTAATAAAAATTGAAATGTTGAAATAAATATTTAATTTAAGAAGATAAAACACTAAAGAAGATAAATGTAACAAGTAAGAATAAATTAAGTAGACTAATTAAAGATATAATTCAAGACATAATTACCAAGATGGGTAAATGCTCGAAGATGTAGCAGACAAAGAGTATGCTGTAAACGGTAGATCTGCCGCTGGCCTCGTCCACCTGTACCCTCTTCTTTCTCAAGCACGCCCTGCTGTTGGTCGAACCGCTGGTGCACGATCCGCTTGAGGGATCCCAATGTTGTGGGTGACAATCGAATGCTCCTGACGAGTTCTTCGAACTTGCCTCGGACAGATCTGAGACTGATTTCAACAGCTCAGAGGTCGGTGGACGACAGAGGTTTTTAAAGACCGCGACCAACACTCCGAAAAGAGACGTGAGCGCCAACAGACCCCTCAGAGAGTTGACGAAGACTCCGTATTTATGGGAGATCTCGTGGGCCAGAAAAACGCACGTGTCCGGCTCGAAGTTGAGGACACCGGTGACACCGATGCAGGCGCTGATGACGCTCAAGCTCACCAAATGGTATTTGAGATGATTCTTCGTGAGATTGATAATGTCGTCGCGGCTGCTGATCGCCGCGAACACCGCGATCGACGTCAAGGTCAGTTCCTGAAGGATACTCGACGAGTTCAGCACCCAGACCAACGTTGAGCATAGCTCTGCGACAAAGAAACGTTATTTTAAGACGTTATTTTAACTCTCTCAATCTGAAGACTCGCGCACGCTCGATTGGCATAATGACTCTCGGGCGTCGGGCCAATCTGTTCCGCCGAATTAATTTACATGAAATAATCGTTGGCGCATCCATGAATTCCGAAGATGTGAATGATCTCACAATAGCATTATATAGGAAGATTGTAACTAAATTAAAATATCAAATTTTCAACATTATGCAGTGAAAAAAAATTCTGCTTACAAATGGACGAATCAGAAAATCTTGTAGGCGTGATCAAATATTCTGGTTATTATAATAGAATTCAATACTTTATAACTTATAATAATCAGAATTTTTATTATAATAACTATATTCAAATATTTGATCACGCCTACAAGATTTTTCTGATTCGTCCGGTTTTAATTAGAATTTTTTTTCAGTGTGTATGTAATAATTATGAATAAAATGTCATTCATCATATTATATTAGTACATTAATATTTAATAATTATTACATTAATATATTGTATATTATGTAAAATATATATTAATAATAAGATATGTAATTGCATTTTATCGGAGCTATTGTATCGAAAGATTAATCAAGCGATATAATTATAGTTACCTCCAAAATGATTTGCCGGACGGATCAAAGTGAGAATCGCGTATAGCAGCAATCCCAATTGATGCGTGAGACTTTGAGAAAGAATCGCGACTGTTAGCACATCAATCTTTCTTTTCGCGGATGAGGATTGATTCTGGTAGATCAATAGAGACCATGACAGCAGCAGGATGCATATCGGCGAACCTACGCACGTGGCCAGCCATTCGCCCACCTCGCTTCGCATCTCTGCGGAGGAAGAAGAAAAGGACCGTCAACGCCTATTCATCTAATGATTAATTATACTGTAATTCATGAATAATTGAATGCTACACACGAGGTAGTTTTATGGTAGTGTCGCATAAATAAAATCTGTCATTGTGTTAACATTAATTTTCATCGCGATAAATTTCTCCCAAGTAAATTACTTCTTTTCGAACAATACTATCAGCATCTCCGCGGGGCAAATACTGTTATATGTGCGACCAACTCAGACACTAGACGATCCGTTTGGAATTTCTCTCGCATTCGTTCTCCATCGAATGAAACAAGACTGTTTCCCGGTGAGAGTAGTGATATCCTAATCTCGATGAAAGCCTGTGTCGCGGCAATTAACGCGCCGTGTCGAATTATATTTGCGCACGAGGAACAACGGCGAATTATTGTTAATCAACGGCAGTGGCGGTTACAGTTAATTTATAACGCGATGGAAGAGGTAACGGGGTGTATATATATATATATATATATATAAATATCACGGTGGATGGCGCGGAGGGGATGCGACATTTTCACACGACACGTACCTTTCCCTATCCTCATTCCTTTGTGACTCTCTCTTTTTCTGCATTCACTGTAATTTGTTTTATCCAGAGATATTTTTATAAGAATATATAAAAATGAAATATCATTTTTAGAGAAAATAAAAGCAATTATTCGATTAAAAGTTTTTATCATAATTATATCTTTTTAATACATTAAAAAATTATTATTGCTACTTACTTGTTTATGTACTTAAAGTTTTTAAGAAAATATATAAATGTCTGTTGCGTGTTTGAAAGGTATTATTTTTTTTTATCACAAAGTAATATAAATCTGTTCTCCATTCTTTTCCTTATTTCTTCTTTTTTGTACGACATCAGGGTATGTTTTCCATCTCTTTTTACTCAATGCTTCTCACACTGTATATCGTCGAGGCAACTTTCTATTCCGCACAGTGCCAGCGTCGCGGTCTAATTTATCGTTCAAGTCGAATCGTGCCCATGCTCGGCAGCGAATTTCCCCTCCGTTTGAATTGCGAGGAATGGTCCCCTCGTGCGTCGCCGATGTCGGGCCCTTTCCCGTTACCGGAGTTACGCGCGAGATGCGGACACACATAGGAAGAGGAAGACACATTTCCGATCGCGTAACGGCACATTCATTTCTCGCGGCGCCTTTCGAATGTTGCATCGATGTTTTTTTTTTCTTCACATCGCAAGTGATTGCGTCTTGCAAATATCGTGATAAAAATTTTATTACATTGGAAACGATTGCGTATTACAAATATCGTAATAAAAATTGATCACGCGGCGTATTGTCCTGTATTGTAACTGTGAATACTTTTTTACTTCTCATTTCTTCCTACGATTTACATTTATACGAGAAAATACCGTTTGTTTCCTATAAAACATTGGCAAATACGGCGAGCGAGTAATTGTACTTTCACGTGGTGCTTATCGAAAACGCATTGAATTTTCTGCTCAAGGAATAGTAAATATGATATGTATCTTTCATCTTCCAATGTGTACACATTTCCGAATGCCTGCGAGTCCTATCTTTCTTTTTTACAACATGGCATACTTGCACTTTCACGTGCAAACATAAATAATTATTCTCATTCCGCTTGGCCGACATATACATTTTTTTTATTTTGCGATAAAAACGAACGTGTATTTTCCTCCAGCAAATTGGATAATCAACTTGTAGCCTTAACTGCCATGTAAAAATAATCTGGATTGTCAATGAAAAAATATATTCCAGTACTTGAGTTTCAAGCACAGCAAGTGTGAAGTAGTTTTCAAACATGGCAGATAGTAATAATAAATCGCACAGTTTCATAATTATCTTGTTTAAGCTTGACATAAATGTTTCTACCTTGATCATTATAAAAGTCGAATTATATAATTATGTGTAAACATATAAGATGTCCAAAACTAAGAGAGAAAAAGAAAGAGAGGAAGGTATTGGAAGACATGTTTTTCAATTTTAGAATTAAAATTCTAGAAAAGCAAATTCCGTTTGAATAAACAATTAGAAATTGTTACTTAATTACGTAATTAATTTTAGATTACATTTGATTCATAAATTTATTTTTAATTGTTTCAACTGAAAAAACACTTTTGAAATTCCCGGATTTTCATTTAACAAAATTGATTCTATCTTTCAGCTAAATAATCCAATACAGAATATTGTATTTTTTAATTCCATGCAGTTAGTATTGAAACAGACCATCGTTATTATGCTAAACCGATTGCGTAAGCAGAAGAAACCGGGTTAATTTTCCCGCGAGTGATAACAATGTCGCCCCGAAGAAACTGGACCGATAATAATCTCGCGTCGCTATTATACTCGGTATAATTGACTCGTCCTTGTTCGTTACTGCACTTCTACGTGCAGGATGCAGGCTATCTTGAGAGGAAAATTTGCATTGAAATTTTTTTGTCTGCGACGAATTTCGAACGAAAGAAAACGAGAAGTACTACACGAAGAATCTTTCAACATTGAGTTTTACGAGCCACTATAAAAGTCGACCCAATTATTCATTCTTTAAACACATGATAAAATTAGAAATGTGAATCGAGGATGGTTTACGCGATTTACTTGTAACCGTTATTCAGCCAGCTTGAAATTCCTTCGTGAGAGAGGCGACATGTTCGGTGCATTAGTAGGAAGTCGATTCTACTTCCGCAATCCGGACCGCTTTTAAAGTGTCTCTTTTGTATTGCAGCTTGAAGAAGGAGACGAATGGCGATTTAATTTCAAACGATATAAAATAGACTCTTCTTTTGAATTTATGTTATTTATATAAGCAATAAGATTATACAGAATGAAATTAATTGTGAAATGGTAGAATTAATTAAAAAAGAGAAATATTATTTAATATGTAATAAAGACATAATTATGATAAATGTATAACTAAAATAAGAATAATATATTCTCGAAATTTCACTTATTTTTAAAGGCAATTTTCTTTAGTGAATTTTCTGTTCCGTATATAACTTATATACGTATAATTTATATGTAATTAAATACACTTTTTAGATATAATTAAGCTTTATATGTAACAATTCAGTAAAAATTTCGATTTTTAACAATTTGTATGTATGGTGGTTTCATAAATGTACTCATGAATCTTTTATGAAATTCATACTTTCCATGAGAAATATGACTTATTAGACATGAAACGATTGAGTGAATTTTTCGTCAAGTGTTTTACGCAGTGTGTGGGGTTAAAGGTGGATATGTACATCAAGGTGCGTCCATCGGAATGCATTCCACACATATGGGTATAGGTTTGCAAGGTCTGACTTGTCAGCGGGAGGCGTATCTCTCTCGATTAGATTGGAATGTCGAGAGATGTAGAAGCGACCAAGGTCAGAAAAACAACTCGTGGAGGTGAACCTGAATCGTCAAGGGGGATGCTGCTCTCTCGTGGACTGGTGCCTGACCTTGTTTCGGTGGAGTCAGGCATCGGACCAGTTTCGTTGATTGTATCGCCAGAGAGAAGAATGCATCTTCTTTGGGAAGATGCGTAGAATCCTATAGAGCTTATTGTTACGAATGCGATTTAAAACGACTGGAACATTACAGAACTATTAACCTGCGTTTCCTCCGCGTATTTAACTTTCAAAACAACTGTATAACTTATTGTTAGTATAAAACTCGGTATACTTAATTTAGTTTAAAAGTGGATTTTATTATTGTTATCATATAAATTGTTATAATTTGCGAATTTCAGTTCTTTTGCTAGAATATTGAGAATAATGTATTACAATTCTCTCTGACTCTCTCTCTTTCTCTCTCGTATCATTCTAACATATTATCAAGTAAAACATTAAAAAATTTTTTTAATTTCCGAATGAAAAGATGATACGAAGCGATATTTACTGTTGAATGTATTGTACGAATGTGGGACAGCGTATTACGAGTAGACTAGCTATAGATCGCGATTACGAAGAGCCAAACCACTTTTTGTGTGTATATTCATCCGAGCGTCATGTCAGTGGCGGTAAATAGGGAATGAAACCGACGAAAGTCTAGCAAGTTTAGAAACCGATTGGTTAAATAGTCAAAGCGTATAGACGAGCGAGAGATAACTTTCTATTTAATAGATATTGCCGGTAGTCTCAAATAATTTGATTTGAAATGTTGTGTAAATAAATATAAAGAATCTCCTAAACACTACCATATTGTCTACTATCGTTGTCTTTCATAATTTTAATGTGACTATTATTGAATAATATAGCTTGATAACTTTCTATAGTACAACAATCGATTATGCAACCTTAAGTTGAACACATTCATCTCTATTCGTCTTTTAGTCATTTTTATTCATTTCTAGCCTGTTAGCATTGTTATTATTTTGCTATAAACTATTATTATTATATATTTTGTTATAAATTACACTTTAATTTCTAAAAATTCGTACGTTTTAAAATATTTAAAGACACAAAAAGACATTTTGTTCTTTTGGCAAAGTTCATTTGAAATTGTTCAGAGAATCTATCTTTAAAATGTCAACAGACGTTATGCACGATGATTGTTAAGGTATCCGAGGATGTTGACGCGGAAGAGCAATGCGGCCGAATGCCGGTGAACGCCGTGATTTCAATGCGCGCAATAGCACGGAGTGCGCACGAATGGCGATCATCGTCGTGGTATTATGAGTTCGAGTACACGTTATGCGAAACGGACGAACGACGGAATTACGTTTATGATTATGGCCTTCGTCCAATTAATACGTGCTGGGACGTGCGACGTACACTCAATGTGGCGCCCACGTGAAAATGATCCCTCGTATCATAGTCATTGTCGCCGAGTAGGCTCTAACTCGGTCATGTGAAACTTTTACGCGATAAGCCACCTACTACTCCCTCCTTTCTCTACCTCACTTTTCGCTTGATCTCTCTCTCTCTCTCTCTCACACTCACTCACTCACTCATTCTTAAGAATTGATTCCAAAAGAATGCCTAACGACCTCCACCTTGGGATTGTATTTCACGGTTGTCCAACGAAGTATCGAGACCATCTTTCGAACAGGTAACAAAAACAAGCAAAGCGGAGAAGCTAAACCTTTCTGTGAAGTACTTCGTTTCATCATTAGAGATTAGAAATTCTATTTGATGCAACGAAACGAGTTTTCGTGGATCTCTTTGTATTTGCTTTGCTTTTCTAGATAAGTGTTCGAGCCATTCGAAAAGGTTTTGCCGAGGAATGTCTTTTCAAGAGTAACGACATTGATATGCTTTAAAGAATGTAAAATATATTCATATACTTTAATCACTATTTAAAAAATTTTAGCACTAGAGTTTAATTTGCTGTATCAAAAAATTCTTTTTTATTTATTTCAGAAGATGTAACATATTCTCAGATTAATTTCTAAAATAAAATTTGATTTTATAAAATAAATTTTGTTAATTTCTTATAAATTTGTAGAATATAGACATGCTGTGGCAATGCGAAGGAAATACAGAATTCTGTAAGCTACAGCGAATTAGATCTTTCTAATTCGAGTCTTGGCACGAACATCGGTCTGCTGCTTGTACCCGGTTACTGCATTGCCGTTTAAAGTAGGTTACGAATACGATCGCGCTTTGAGAAAGTAACCAACACCGCTGATCTGTCGTTTCGCTCACCATGATTAGCTGCGTACATTCACTAGAATAAGATCAAAATTTTTAAATACAGACTACGTGCAAAATATATTTTCTATAATGAAAAAATAAAATCTAGAAGATAATTTAAAAAATTTTTCATTATCGGTATTATCAAAAACATTTTTAAATTTATTAAAGAGAAAAAATAGAAGAAAGGGTTGGAAATCTATGACAATCAATATTTTTATATTAATTACAAGTTCTTTAATGTTTCTCTGTCTTTTTCCTCTATCTTTTTCAAAGAAAATTTCAGTAAAAGAAATGTTTCTAGCTACATTCGACACGTGCCAAATTCCTAAGTCCAAGCCGGTCAAGTGATCCACGCGGTTTTGAGGCCAGAGAGGAACGGGTTTTACGCGGATTGTGAAGGGTTCCGTTGCCGATGCTCGATATAGCGTTACAAGAGCCGATTTACAATACGAGGCGCACGCACGAAGAATGCAGAAACGTCCTCGCCGCTCTTGCACGTACAGTTATTCCCCGTTTTGTTTGCGAGCGCGATTACGCGCCGTTCGCTATTGACGCCGTAACTCGACGTAACGCGACGGCGATTGAAGATTCGCGAATGTTTAACGAACCCCCGCTAACTCGCGAGAGACGCAAATTATGTCGCGCGCGCAAGGTTGTGCAAGAGAACGAGTCCGCGTTACGCACGTTGGATTCCGATGCAAATGCGGATTACGTGCTGCCGCACAAAATTGCACATCTGCCGTGATCGCGCGCTGCGCGCTACATATTCAAAATCCGTATAGGATACCGCGCGCGGACAATCGCAAAAGGATATATAACATTCCGAGAAGGTGGAGCGGATATTACCGTGAAATTGCGGCACTCGAGCGGCGCAGCGATCTTGGGCGGCCTAACTGATTGAGGACTGCATTTACATTGTTACGCTCATTGAGCGAATTAATGCACCGTCCAGAAGCCGACGCAAGGACGCGAGGAAGGCACGTCCTTGACGTTCCGCCGTCGTGCCCGAGTCGAGGAGTCGGAAATTGGAGATCGAAAACGGGATGACTTCAAATTCGACGTGATTCAAATTCTGTCTCCCGTTTTTAGGGCGACAAACGTAAAAATTAGAATATGGAGCGACGGCACGATGCTGCATCTAATTTGTATTTGCATAACTGGAATGCACGGTGCAGGAGAGGCAGGATTTTAGTGGGTCAGCGTGTAATCCCATACTTTCTCTACGATTAGTTGATATTTACTTTATTTTCGATCTGCTTACTGCCAATTGTCAATGATTACGGCGGCAGCGGTGTGGAATGTCGCATCGCTAGGACCGAGCCTGCGGGATGCTCCGGACGGACGTCTGGTCCCCTGGTAGTGTCCTACGATCTCCTCGCTCTGGCATCAAGCCCTCCTCACATTATGCACGAAATGCCACACCTTCCTCTCGCTCCACTATCCTCACGGTGTGTATTTTCAGATCAACTCGCGTCCGTCTTTAACTCCGACAAGTTCCAGCTGTAATCGTGGACCCGGAGAAGTTGCCGCGAACAGGAACAGGGGCACCGTTTTAACGCGCACGATGCACCAGCCGCGAGAAATTTGTTCCCGTCGATTTCTGGACCAGGCGCCGATCGATCGGCAGAACCGCACCGGAACGGATCATCGGTATCCAGTGCGCAGACTGAGAAAGACTAACGTTTAGATTGTCGATTTGTCGATTAGACAAAGATAAACTGTTGATAATTAACACTGTTCTTGTTTTTAAAAGTAGTCACTTTGTAACAGAGAACGACGTGGCGATCATGATAGAAGAAGAAATGACGACGATGTCCGCAAAGGAATTTTGACACTCGCGCCTCTCGATCGTTCTTGAGTGAAAAATAAAAATAAAATTGACAATTAATGCAACGGGTTCGAATGCGCCCGAGAACGCGATTCGCGAACGAGCAATATTGCCGCGAAGAAGCCCGCAGCGGGACTGACTGGCGACTAGCGGCCACGATTCATTTGGGTCAGCAGCACAACGTAGTATACCAAAGATTGCCTCTCGACTATACTATCTGTTACAACTTTACGGAGTGAAGGTGCTATGCTATGTGCATTATAACGGAGCTATCTTCGCCGTTCGTATGCTTCGATTTTTCTTCCGGGCGTACCCGCGCGTTTGAGATTCTTTTTGGATTATTTGCCTGCAAAAAGTGCCCGAAAAAGGAAAAATTTTTCTAGGTGCGTATTCTTCAGCTTATGGAAATTTTAAAATATAATAAAAACCTTTGACAAGTTTTTTAAAAAAGATGCATTTGATCTTCTTATAAAACTTTTTTTGTACGTTGTTTTTTATTTATAATCTTATTATTACAATTACGATAACATTTATAGTTATATTCTGATGCATGTGCGAGCTTAATAAGTACAGTCGATATTAAAGTGGAGAATTATTATCCAGTATGCGTATTACGAAATGATCATTCACAATTCGATAAGAAATTTATTTAAATTTGAAAAATGCAATTTAATAGTAGTTATACAAATATAAATAGTGCTTGATGTTAATTGGCACAGATGTCTTCTGTTTGTCATATAGCTGATGAACACATATGCGATTAAATGGTACTTCTATATTCGAAACTATTCGCGTCGTCAAAATTCGAGCATATCGATATAATGTGCAATAATATATTAAATATTGAAAAATTATCACAAATACATACATCACATTGTGAAACGAGGCATTATTTTATTTTTTGTTCATTCTTATTAGTTAATTTTCACAACTGCTTTCATTATTGAAATTTAGCAAATATAATGTTATGAATATATTCTGTATGTGTATTGCATGTTAATAATTGCACCATAAATTCTGTTTTAAGAAAATCTTATACTAAAACAAAGATCAGAATTTTTCTAACTACACAGATTTTTTAAATAAAACAGAAAGTGATTTTATAATATAGAGAATATTTTGTATCTCTTAAAATATTTTAATGCCCCTTCACAAATTGTATATAAGGCTAGACTTGATAAACTTTTACAAGTTTTCATTAATATTTAATATTTAACTTGAAGATTAACCTGTGCGAATAGTAATATTATAAAAATATATTTATATATTTATATATTTTTATATAGATAATACTTCTGTTTTAAGAAAAATAGGCTTTTATAGTCTCACGAGGTATGCCATATTCTTCAGGAAACTTTTACTTATTTTTTTGGAAATATAAAACTCTAAAACTCTAAAACTGATAATTCAATGGCTTAGAATTCTTTGGTTTAAATTCTACGTAGTACGAATAATCCAGTTGCAACACAGCGTAGTAACTGTTAACAAACGCTCTTCTAAACGGATACGCGTTCCCATTGAATAGAAGAGGACACAGAGGCGATTTGTTCGCCGCTTTTGCCGCCCCATTATCAGTCACGTCCCATAAATCGATTATTTGACATCCTCGCGGCCTGAAGAAATAAAATTCGATATTATTCGCAATTGTTTTCGTACTTACGCTTTTCTCATACTTACATGTTCGTGAATCCAAGGCAAAATAGTTCCTCTAATACAACATAACTAACTTTCATGTTTCTTAAAGAATTGTACACAGAGGCAGCATCTTTCCGACTAAAAATCTCATAAACTTTCATAGTTCTATCTCTACAATATCATAAAATATTTAAATGAATATATGTAATTCTAAGTAGTATCATAGTAATGTTAATTCCTGTGATTTAAATTATACCTCATTTCTTTACTCTCGTAGTAAGGATTATTGACGATCGGTCTTCTAGTGGACAACATCAAGTTCGCCATCAACGACATTTGTCCCGCAAATACGGCGTGTTTCGGAGTATTACTTTTTATCCATTCAAATAACTCTTCTTGTTCAATATTGTTATATTCACCTGTAGAAAAATGCATATGCAATTAAAACGCTGTAGAAAATCAATCGAATTAAATTAATTTGTTTAGTACAATCACCTATGAATCCGCGTTCCTCTTGGAATCTGTTGATGCCGTGGTACGACATGCCACATAGTAAAAGAACAACGATGGCAAATCGTATAGATTCACTTTTCAAGCCGATCTTTTCGAGATATCGTTTGCTGCACACGGCACCAGCTATTATGCAAAGATGTGGTGTCATAAATAGCTTTAATCTCATAATAAAAATGGCCATAATGATGAAAGCACCGGTTTGTAGGCCGTTGTACGCTATATCGGCCTCTATGCAAAATGGATAACTGTTCGTCTCGAAACTTCTGTACCAGTAGTACAGTACGAGCATGCCAACGAGTATCGCTGTTGGTAGTAATAACGTCTTAAGAATCGCTTCGTAAGTTTCAAATTGCAGAAAGTCAAATTCTGCGGAGCACGTGTAAAGCATAGTATGAAAATCTCTGTAGTTTGTTAACTTGGACTTCAATATATTAAACACGTGGGCGTCGTCTTGAGAGTATAGAAGGTAGGATTTTATCCACTTTGTAAAAATAATCGTTATAGCGATTTCAAGAATAATTTCACGCTTGACGTTTTGAAATCGTGACAATCTCATTATAAAACTGGCTACGTTACTGCTGATTATGAGACACGTGTAAAGTGAACAAATTACGAGAGTGCCGTTTGTTATTTTGGTCGCCGCTGCGATGGCTAAAGCGTGTGCCATACAAAATCTTTTGTAGAACTCGTACGGAATGATCCTCAGCCATTTTAGTATGAGAATAGCTATAATTTGCGTAGTGAAAACGAAATGCGAGAATTGCCAAGTGCACAAGCTACAAATTGTTGCGCCAAATATATCCTGAAAAAGCAAAATATAGTTATTTTATTTGCGATAAAAATCATTCATTATGTATTTAATAAATAATTCCTTGTTCTTACCATAAGTAATCCTTCCCTGGTTCTGTTCCTTAATGAAGCTGGCTCTCTCGCCGTATCATGTTTTGTGTACTTTCTGATAAACAAAGTAACACTGTACATTTGAAAAAGTAACATAGGATACGCGAAAGTTTCTCGCAACGGCGGTGTCCACTGAACGCGAGTACATTCGTTATGATTGAAAAAGAAGAACAGGATTGTTATGAATCCACCGTAAACGGAATTACTCAAGTACGTTGCATAGTAAAAGAGTACTGCTGCTGTGACAACTGTGGTAAACCAAACTATTTCCAAATAGAAGTATACAGGTACACTCAGGCCTTCGCAGCTGGTTACAGGTGGCAAGCCTCCTCTGTCTATCTGAAAGTGATCAACTTGTAAATATTTCGTAAAATTGATATAATTCACAAAGAAATTTTTATAAGTCTTACCTGCCAGCATTGTTCTTGAGATAAGACACCGAGATTCCTCGCAATGTGATAAAGAAAACCTGCTAGAATCTACGGAATAAGTAATAAGATTGATCATTTTATTCAAATTCGGACAATTCGGATAACAAGAAGAAACTTTATTGAGAAGAATTACCTCAGGTAAAAGGCTATATTTTCTGCTGGCATCAATGACATTGCTGTACTCTGATAGATTGTCGTGACTAAGCTTCTCCATGCCGGTGAAAAAATCTTTGGATTCTGCGATGGTCTTATAATAGGAATAATACATCCCCTAAAAAGGAAAAAACGACTATAGACATTAAGAAATTTTAACACGCAGTTTAATATGCTTACTTGCGTTAAATATATCATATTATCTTTACACATATTTACTGACATGTTACAATTAAACAAAAATTACTGCTTGTTGATTGATACTCTCTTTTTTGATTGACTATTTTGTTATACATCGTTTGATAAATGCAAAAATTCTGTAACTGCGAAGCAATTTGCATTTAATAATTTATTTCTAACGTATTAAACATAATATAAATAATTTGAGATAATTATGTATATTAAATATAATATGTATACATAATTATCTCAAATCTGTTGTTTATATTTTATATATTTATTTAATTTAATTTTAATTCTGTTAATATTATCTCTTGAATTTTATCAGAAGATATAAGGAAATATCGTTATCTAAGTTTCAAATAGAAATTACCGTCTATTTATATTCGTTATATATTTTGCTATTTACTTATCTTCTTAATCAACGATAATTAAATTTCTCGTTTAAATATTCTTAAGTAAAAATTATAACTCTCAAATAATTGTATAGTTTTAATCTAATAATTCTAAATAATTTTAATAATTTCTAAATAGATGTAAAGTTGAATTAGATGTTTTCCACTTGTGGGCAATATCGAATATTTCTTCAAGCTTTCGATTTAACTTATATTCACCAAAATATAATATTGATAAATTGATATTCCAGAAAACGGTTTTAAATTATTACTATTCCGGTGAAATCGTTATAATAAAAATTCTGAATTTTTTTCTAATGGGTTCCACTGTCGTCATTGCATGTGGTTTTGACAAAGGAACGGTCACTTCAGGTATATGAAACTATCGAAATGTCTACCTCATAATCCTTCCCTAAGAGGAAGAAGAAATAACGCTAGGTCAGGATTATGGAGTAGAAACGTGAATTATTATTCAGCATTGTAGAAGAAGCGATTGACATCTTCGAATAAATTGATGTATTTCTAGAATAATGACTCCAATGCTATGACGACTGTTCATCAAAGAGATAAGAGTATAAAATTTAAACATTTCATCAAACATCTCGAGGCTTAATAAATCTGCAATAATTTGTTTCATTTATCTGCTTGTGGAAATCTTCCGTATTGCCTATGTCTAGCTTGGTAGAACACTGCGTTCGACAGAACGTTCGATTTGAAGATAGACAAAAGCGGTTTGGTCGATTTAAGTTTCTACACGATCGATTTACGCAAATGTCACGTATGACCATAAAATATCATCACCTATTATCATACCATCTCAGTCCGGAAGGACATTTCTCGCTCGATTTCCGAGAGATGAGAGAAGTGTCGGTCATTTTCGAACAGCGTGGATACGTGCCAGCGATGCAAACAACCAAACCCAAGACCTGTTGGCGGTGTGGAGCAAAGATTATTATTTCGCTTTTAAACAATCTCTCGATCGCAGATCACGCCGGAAGCGCGACTTTTTATGCAGGAAAGCGAGTATCGTTACCCAAAAGATTTATAGCCCAGTGATAAAAAGCCGTGCTCTCGTGTGTCGGTTTCTCGGTCACTCTGCGTTTCCTGTCACTTCTCGTTGCCATCTTCGACATTGTGGGTCACGTGATTACATTCTACCCACAAAGAACGGCGCCAAGTTTTAAATTCTTCAAAACCCTGTTCCTTTTCTTTATAAAAACGTAAAAATTTTGTAAAAAAAAAATTTGCCCGCGCAATTTAAGTTTAAAATTATTTTAATGTATACAAAATTTTTATTTATAAACGCTTAACTGTATAAATCAAATCTACTTTAAGGCTTACTAAGATAAAAAAAATACAATTATTATTTCATATTTGAATTTTCTGCTCCATTTTTAATAATGAGGGGAAATTAGATTTTTAATTAAGGTTTCTGTTCTTTCCGTTTTAATTATTTCTAGCGACATTTTCAAGGGTATTGTTCCTTACGTTCCTGGATGTGCGCATGAATAGTGAAGCATGGTGTGCGTCGGCACTCCCTCCTGTTATCGATCAGTCGCGTGGTAGCGGTTGTGGCCCGTCGTGTCATGGAGGATCTCCTGCTGCAGATCATAAGGGAGTCGAACAATGCGAGGCTACAAAATTTACGGAAATCGGCGCAGGAAGCGCACGGTGAGTGCGTCACGTTTTTCACTTTGAATCGATTTTTCATCAGATATTTATCGCGCGAAGGTCGGCTCGTGTTCGAGACTTCTTCGTTCCAGAGATGTCAAGCGGACTTGACATTCGCAACCCTCGTGATGATAATTTGTATATATTTTGTTATAAATATTATTAATTTAATTTGATGATATTTAAATATCGTTGCGTTTATTACAAACGCAAAATTATATTTTTTAAGTTTACGTCAATACGAATACGTCACAATGGCGCAATATGATGAACGTGATTGTATTAGTCACCGAAAACGAATTTCTCAAATATGTTCGGCTTTGTTTCCCCTGAGTTGATGACAATTCTTCTTTTTACAGATTTTCTGGAGAAGCAACAAGGCTTGCTACGAGATCCCCCGCACGAGCTGCGCGCGAAATGCTTACATACGTTTCAGTTAGCACTGGAAAGTAATAGAAGCAAATTCATTGCTTTCGGACTCGCGGGATTTCACGTAAGTAACATGATAAAATAATACTTTTTGCAAAAAAAAAACTAAATTTTGTATGCATAAGAAACGCAAACGTGATTTTAAAGTGTCCGCAAAGACACGTTTTTGTGTTTTATCTTTGGACTATTTTTCTTTCCGCGTTGGCTAGCATTGATGTAATCGCTTGTGGGAACGTAGCGGAACTGTGTGCGATAAAATGTTAGATACCGGTGAACAGCTGTGACAGTTTAAGTAAAGTCACGTCGCTATGGCAGATGAGTTTTAATTAGCTTTAGTCGGAGCACGGGAAGTTTCTTTTGCCACTACACTGTAGTACTTGTAGAAATTCTATAATAAAGATTAAATAGTTTGGATAGATTAATTGCAATTAATTACGTGGAATTTGTATAGGCGGATTCGATTTACATTGCAATTTTTACTAAAAATTATTAATTAAATTATGAATATAGATGATAAAAATAATGTCGCAAATTAAAAATTGACTTTAAACTCGTAGAAAATGTTAAGAGATGACAGATTCCAATCACCTTACGAGCCAGAAGATGATTCGTTATGGTTGCCGGCACAAATGCTGCACGCCATGAGCTCCATCGTCTCGCAATCTGATGACACACAAACGGATATGCTCAAAGTGAGTTTTACAATAATTGTCAAAATATTTTGGACCGAGTATTGACAGTGAGACAAGAAAAATAATCAGAATTGAAAAAGAAATACAACATGTTTCTTGTTTTTACTTCAAAATTTCTAGTTTTAAAATTATGAATTTAATCGCGGATAATGTCTCGCCATTTCTTTCCCAGGTCTTGCTACAAGTCGCTTGCTCTCCTTATTGGACTATGAATGGCCGTTTGATCATCGCTATACTGACTACTTGTTGCGAGGCGTTCGAGAATGGCAATCAAGCTGTGCGTACAGCTGCACAGGCTGCAACCAGTCAAACGTTGCGATCGTTTTGTCTTTTTTTAGGTAACACGGAAATATTTTAGCGAAAAAAAAATTAACGCAACGTTGCTGACAATGCATTTCGCCTGAGATAGTGATAATTGTCTACCAGATAATACCACTTTCGAACACAGGTGTTTGGTCGATAAATTTTAAGATCGCGTGTCGGTGGCATGCGGGTTGTAGAATGCTGTCGGCGAAGCTTCCCAAATATCACGACTGTGCTATACCGTACTGTTAATACTTGCAAATGCATCGCCAGCGTGACATTCTAATATTCGTCAATATGCGTTATTGTACTTCTTTGCAGACGAGGAGTGTCAGGAGATGGACGAGAATGCTAAGCGGAATAAAAATGTGCGTGAGCGAGGTGTTTCGTGCTTCAATGAGGCTCTGCCGATTTTGCAGTACATCTGCAGCAAACTGGACGAGGCTCAGAAGTAAAAATGAACCTTAAAAAATTAATGACGTAAAAGATGTAATTATGTCTAATACTATATAATAATATTTAGGAAATCCTGTTCCAGCAACGGCAGAAACGGCAGCACCGTAGTCTTCCTATTGGAATGCTTGCACACGCTCATATCGTCGCTACCACAAAAGATTCATACCAACGCACACTTTACGACCTTCCTGTGGCAGAAGTTCTGTCCGGCCCTGATAGCCTTTTTAGGCACTCCACGAGTAGATAAGACCTTTACCTCCCGGGAGGGAAAGGAGAACGAGGTTGGCAGAGGTTCCGGATACTTGGCCACGTCATTGAGTTTCGACAGTCACCAGGCTAAAACTGTTTATAGGTAGAAATATAGCAAGTTCAGGAATATATATCATTATCATGCACTGAAAGAAAAATATTGTTAGCTTTGAACCTAATTACAATTTTAAAATATTTCTAATGATAATTGTGGTTAACATAATGACGCATATAGTTAAGTTAATCATATTTCGTGCTAGAAATATTATAAAATTATGATTGGGTCCAAAAGTAACTATATTTTTCTCTCAGTGTCATTATAAACATTACTTTGCGATAATTTCTTGGTGTAAAGTATTTAATAAGTTATATAATATTGTATAGAAAACTTGAATATATTTTTTCCAGCATTGGCACGGAGTTAGTAAGATTAGTAGGATGTGTTGGTCCATTGCGACCAGTTTTGGAATCGGTGTTCCACAGAATGTTGCTATATCCACCACCACAGCAGCGTCTAGAGCCCTTAAAAGCATTGAAGGAATTACTGCGTAGTCCCAGTCGCATGGTTGATTTTGCTGGACCATTACTTGTGGAAGAAGATCGCTCGAGCCATATACAAAGTGATATGGCATTAATGAGACTGTGAGTATTTCTCATACAATCTTTGATATATAATAAGTAAAGCTTAAATATATAAAATTTGGGTTAATTTAAGTAGTCAAATCTTTTTTACAAATTTGTACACATTGTGTTTTAGGGCTATGGACTCGATAGAAGAATCGACAACGGGTGGACTAGCTATATTACATGCCAGTGTCTCCTGCGTTGTCGCCATGCTGTCTGCACTTCAAGAACTATGCGAGGGCAAGGCCATTAATCATAATTATACTTGCACGATTAATAGTTTGTACGAGGATTTAGAATCATGTGATTATCGCGGACCTCTGACTTACCAAAGCATGGCACGATTACCAAAAACATACAGGTGAGTGCAACGATAAAGAATTATTCAACAGAATAATTTTGCTAAATTATTTTAAAAAATAAAATTTTAATTATTAAAAAATATACATACATATGTGTACGATATTAATAAAATATCTCTTTTTGTTTCTTATATTATACATGTATACATATATTACGATAATTTATTTCTCAGGGAACAATTGGAATTAATGAAGAAAGGTATGGGTTCAGATTCCGACTCATCTGGACATGGACCATCAGAAGACGGTGATTCGACGGACACTGAAGGTCCGCAAAATGAATCGGATGAGGTTCAGGAAGAAAACAGTCCTGATGATAATGAATGCACAACGGAAAATGAAAACGAAAGACTGAGATTGAAAAAATTACCCAAGTGTCTTCATGTGGGCCGACAAGTGGCCGACGAATGCAACGTGGACGTAGAGAGACACAATGCCAGGCGATTCGTAAGAACACTTAGATCCGATCTTGTACCCATGGTCCTTACTTTGCGAAGCAATATAGAGGTAGACGAGGCGTTGCAGAACTTTGCTTCTGAATATTGCCAAGGTATATAATTATTATTGATAAAACTTATAAAATAATATGGAAGAATTATATTAAACTTTAGTGGACGGGAAGCCTATTTTTAGGCGCCAGAAGGATCGCTTATTTTTCGTAGTATAACACAATATTACATACAAAAAAATTTCACGTCGAAAATCTAAATACTCATAAAAATATCATCCTTCAAAGGTTAATATTAAGAAAATATTTTTTACTGATATAGAAATTTACGTGTTTGATATTAATATTGATTTTAGGAGTGTTTGTAGCTCAACAAAAGATGCAGGAACAAACTGACATTAGTACGGATTCATGTGCGTTAATCACGATCATGAACGCTGATGGAATTTACCTGGCGACGTATGCGGCATTGCTTCTCAATCTGAAATTAATTCAAATAAATTATTATCACGAGGAAGCTCGACAAGTGCCAATCAGCGAGGTATGTCTAAGCGCAAATATCTTAATTTTTGTCAAATTCGTTATATTTATTTTTCTTAATTTTATTTTTTAAGGAGCGATTTGTGGAAGAAGTGCACGGATCAGGTGTGCTAGTTTATCTTTCAGCTACGTGGCTCTCTGAATTGTATCAACAAATTCTCGCATGCAATTTACTTGAGAAATGCGGTTACAATCCTAGCTCCACGGAGAATAATGCATTAGTCAATGTTCTCACGGGTATGCAAAATATTAAATATTTTAGTGAAATAAATATGTTGACAAAATTATATCTTGCGTAATATCTAAATCATAATTAATCAATAAAATTTCTATCATGCAATTTATAGACGTGGATGGTATACCTGGCAGTCACAGAGGCGGACAATTGCTTTCCGATTATATAAGGTTGGAACGAGCCCAGCTTTCTCGGAGTGAACCAACTCCAGAAGCGGAGGCTGGCGCAAAACTCTCCCGAAGAGTGCTGACTTGTTGCTGGTGCAGTATGATGACGGTTCTCACAACGGGACTGAATCCTCCTAAGGAGGAAACCAATAAAGGCATCCTGAACAGAGACGGCGGTAGACGAGGAGTCAGAGACACGGTCGTTTTGGCGCTTGAAGGTCTTCACAAGGCTGCCACATTGAGCAATATACTTGGTATACATATTTTCTTCCTTTTTAATCAGATTTTTTTTTATTTAGCTTTCTATTTTATCTTATCGTGCTCTATTACAGGTTTGCAAAATCGCTGCGGCTCCATTTTTGCTCTTCTCGCGAAAGCCGCTTGTACGGAACAATCCATTTCGAAGATTACTCGCAAGAAGGACGTTCTCCGACTTAAATTGCAAAATAAAGCGACCAATCTTCATACATCTCACGCGCTCAGTATGGATGTGCTTCTGGGAAGAGGCCTGGAATTAGGTAGTCACGGTAGCGATTGCTGGCCGCATGTTTTCACGTAAGTGACGCTCAACAGCGCGGCAACGTTTTTTCTTACGTATATTAAAGAGATTATGCATTCGAAAAAAGGTGTTGTCTGTACGTGAGTAAACTGGAACATGACTTCTTCGGACGGAATCAAAATCCGTCACTGCCCAAAGTCTCTCAGAAGAAGGAAAAGAAAGATTCTGTAAATGGCGATACTAAGAATGGCCAAGACAGGCTTCGATTAAATTTCAACATTGTCGACGATGAGGAATCTTGGTATAATTTACTTTTATATTGTAACATTCTCATATAATTTTATTAAAAAATTCCTTCACTCTCTAATTAATTAGCATGCCGATTAATTAATATTTTACAAGATGCTAGAATGCTATCTTGTATTGTAATTTAAATAATTTTTAATTTTTTGATTATTTCTGTTACAGCGTGGACGTTTATAGTTTCCTCTCGAGTCCCTACACGCAAAATCCCAGTTCAGATACGATTCCGGAGATTATCCAAGAATCGAATGCCGACAGTCAGTTTAATGGCATTTTACCAGCGGATTATGCAGCCAAGATTATTTGCGTGCTGTCGCAGCAAGTCGACAGACTTTTCGAGGATGCGGCACTTAAGTTGAATCTCAGAGCTCTCTGCTCGTTTCTCATGGCACTCTGTAAGGCCAGCAAGGCGCAGTTATTCAAGACCACCGATAGCGGTAAAGACAATAAGAAATTTTGGTGGAGACGAAGCAAGCCACGAGAAAATGAGATGAATGTGTTGCTCCTGGCTCGTTTAGGCGAAGTTATGCTGAAGTGTGTAAAGAGTGGCAGACCTTTGATACATATAATGGGGGTAAGAAAAAGTAATATTTAACTTGTGCAACTTAATAATTTACAATTATAACTTGTACGATGCGAAAGTTAAATTAATTTGTCAGGTATGGACTATTTTGGGACCACACTTCATGGAGGCGGCCTGCCACGAGGACCGTAGCATTTCGAAGAAAGCCGTTCAATGCATTCACGATTCCATGGCGGCCTTGTTAAACGAACAGATAGAGCTTCCGCATTTCCATTTTAACGAGGCGCTCTTTAAGCCCTTTGAAAACCTCTTGTGTCTTGAACTTTGCGACAGTGATGTGCAGGATCAAGTAAGATACGCCACTTACGATTATAATGAAGCTTATAAATTGAAATTGTAAACTGTTACGTTTTCAGATTGTTAGCTGCATCTGTGAGTTCGTTGAAACGAATCGTACTGAGATCCGTTCAGGTTGGCGTCCGCTTTTCGGCGCTCTTCGAGTGGCGTCGGTCAACAATTCAGACTCGGTGGAATCGGCGCCTTTGCTAGAAGTTTTCAGGGTCTTCCTCTCAACGGACAACACACTGGTCTTCGCCAACGCCGCCCTAGACTGCATTCTATGCCTGCTGAAACACGTGAGAGGCATCGGCGACAACGAGGCCCAAGCCGAAGAGACTGACACTGTCGACAGCGCGGAATCGAGAAGGATGAGACTCTGCGTGGAGAGTTTGAAGTACCTGCTGAGCTGCAGTGACATCCTGTCGTCGATGTACCGGATGCCAGCCTGCCCGATTTTTCATTCCGCCCAGCGGATTCAGGTCTCCACGATTCCGCAATACGTGGACCCGATCATTCCGAATCTCGAGCTGACTAGATTCGACAAGCACATCGAGTCGATGCAGGAGGTCATGCCGGAAAAGTCGTACGACGCCCTGGCTCCACTGATCGACAAGGACGCTCATCCTATAGCAACGTTGCAGAGCATGGACAAGCCCAGCGGTATCCTTAGAGTCTGGTACATCCTTATCGAAGGCTTGGCGAGCGCGACTATGATCTGTCCGAAGCGTTATCAGCCGCACACGCTGGAGACTCTGTTCCACCTCTTGCGCGATATTCTGAACGTACCCGGGCCGGCGTTTGGTCTCTACTGCGTGAATCATCTGCTCTTGCCCATGGTGCAGAATTGGCTGAGAAAAACGTCCAAGATCTTTCGCGGCTGGGACAACTTCGCGCCCAATTTCAAGCAGTGCTGCGGTCTCACGACGGACCTGGTGGTTGATTATTTGACACATTTGCAAGGTAATGCGCACAGATAAGAGGAAAATATGCGAGAAACCGCATTTGCATTGCTAATCTCGTTCGTTCGTGTAATCGTTCTTCAGGCCCGGAGATCGTCAGGAATGATGCCTATTTACCCGCTACGACGCTAATGTTGAAACAGCTTTTATTAGTGATGGCGGAATGCGTGGTACAGCCTACGGAGAGCATAGCTCGTCTCGGCTGCGCTTGCATCAGGTGAGTCCAATGCGCGGAGGACATTTCCAGCGCGCGACATAAAAGCCGGCCGAAGCCGGCCCAAGTAATTTGCCTGTCCGCTCGTTTGCTCTTTATTGCGATTCGCGCGAGCTTCGTTAATATTTACGCGGTTTAACGCGCGCGTTCGGCCGTCCACGCATAGAAAATCGATGTTCGATGGCATTAACGACAAATGCGAGATTGTGAGGCAAAAAGAGAAAACCGGAATGCAATGGCGACGGTACCAAACGCGGTTCTTTAACGACTGATTGAAACGATACCTCGCCGTCGGTTGTTTTGTAATTCAATTAGGAAAGCTGAATAATAAAATGAACGCTGGAGAGTAAGGCGTAGTACCGTTTCTTATATAATTCTGCATTGTATGCGATTGCAGTAACGCTACATATCGTCTTATTTATTAAAGTAGCGTCGCTTTTCCGTCGCGCCGTCTCCAGCTTTTCAGGATGAATTGACCATGTATCAATTGAGATTGAATGGAATGTATCTCGCGGTGGACGTTAAGATAGGTATATCGCTGTTACGGTGGCGCGGAGCGTGCGTGTAAGACGATAATGAAGCTTGACAAGCTGTCCGGTGGGATAAAGTAGCCACCGACACTCGACACCCTCGGAGCGTCATGCTAACGACTGCACACGTTGCATCCACCTGGAGAGTCATCGGCGCATTTTCTCTACATTAACGTGCACGGCAGATACACAAGTCCAAACCGGATCGAGTCCGTAACACGATCCCGCGAATCGGTGCCGATCGCGAGGTATCGATGTACACGTGTTGTACGTACGCCGGAATTTAAAAAACGGAGCAGGTTCGCGTACGTCGTCGAATGACGAACCGAACGGCATCCCGATCTGAAATCCTAGCGCCGCTCCAGTGTAGGTAGACAAATCCATTTCCACAGCACAATTCAGCGGATGATTCTCGCCTGATCGTCGTGGCGTCTGTGAAAGAGCGAGACCGCACGGAAGGCGTTGGCCAACTTTATCATTGATACAGTAGCACGAGAATTCCAATTACCGTTCACCGATCGTTGCCCGTGTCCTTGTGAAATTTATTACGATCAATGCGATAGCGATCGTTGATTGGAGATTTTAAAACGTTCTTTTAATTTTTAACCCTTCATTACGCGGAGGATGTACATACAAACATCCCAGAGATTTTATTTCTACACTGAAAGAAAAATATAGTTACTTTGGAACTGACAATTTTATCATATTTCTAACGATAATTATGGTTAACATAATGATGCATATAATTAAATTAATCATATTTCGTGTTAGAAATATTACAAAATTATGATTTTAAGGCAAAAAGTAACTATATTTTTCTTTCACAAAGTGTATTTTTACATATAAATTTTTTCAATTTTAATATTACCTTCAATATTTTTCAATAGTTGTAATAAATTATGTAAACTCGATATAAACATAAAACCCGACTATTCTATTTATAAGTGTATAAAAATTGACAATAAAAAATTAATCTTAAAAATTTTCACCTTTCTATCATCTTTTATGAATAATTAACATGGAAGTTTCTCCATTTAACTACTTATGTTTTAAATTTTGACGCGCGCAACGAAGGATTAATTATTACAGAAATGAAAGAAATCTGTAGAAAAAATTTAAACCTTTCCACTTGATATTGTTATTACCATTATTTATTATCCTATTTAGAAATCGCGAGTGAAACTGAATCATAAAGAGAATTAAATCTGTTCTCGACAGGCACATTTTGATGAGCAGTGGACCTCTTCTCACCCCGGAACAATGGGAGGTCTGCGGTGTCGCGTGCTACCGCGCCTGTTCAAATTCGTTGCAGGAGTTGCACCAGCTGACCATGGCTTTCTCGCCCAGGTCGGAATCCTTTTACGGGGACGTCGCCCAAGTGAAGGTCGCGGCACGCCGAGACGCGACACCGGAAGAAACGGAACGGTTGCGACAACTCGCCGCTCAGGTAAGTAATCTGAGATTTATTTATCTTCGAGAGGTGACATACGCGGGGGAGAGTATACCGATATCCTCCTCCGTTGTCTCTAATTGTACTTTAATTGTCGTACGTTCAATGTGCTTTGTCGATGTGCTCCTCATAGCCACTGATACGGAACGTTCGGAATATATAGGCTCTGCCCTAATTCGAGAGAAAGTCCATTTCTACATTTATCATTCACATATCAAAATTGTTCTTGGCTTATAATACAATTAATTCTCAAAGTAACATTACATGAATCGGGTAAAAATCCAAATTAATTGTGATAATTAGTAAGTACGAAAATATCACGTTCAAAATTAATAGTTATTCACGAAAGCTTTTATTTTCACCATCTATTTTGATAATAGATGAATTTTCTTCTGTATATACATCTCTTGTCACTAAACTCAATAGATTTCTAGTAGCGTATTGTGTTGCGACAAAGTGACGTGTGCAAGAGTGACCGATGTGTGAGAAAAGATGCGAGAGAGAGAGAGAGAGAGAGAGGGGAGAGAAAGGGTAGAGAAAGAAAGATAAAAATACAGGGCCACAGGTGGTTTCCCTCCTGACCTGACTTGCTCCCAGGTGAGCCAGCTGCGTGAGGTATTGACTGCCATCAAGAGGCAGAACGCGGCGTCACTGCCGATGACGCCTTTCCAGGATTTGACGACCATTGAGACGACACTGATTGACCAGCACACTACTTCCTACCCCGTCGGTTGTAGGCAGCACACGACACCCCCCGATTACACTAACACTACGACGAACACAGGCCCCCAATGGCTCTAGCCGACCACGGTAACTCACGTCATGGATTTTAAGAACGATCAAACCGAGAGAAAAAAAAAAGAGACATAATGTTATTGTATCGTATCGTAATTTCACCATTCTACCGACCCCGGCAGAATTTGTACGTGGATAGATGTTCGACATCCACGCTGAGTGATTCACAGAGTCGTGGAGGCGTGCCATCACGTCGTCGTCGACAGGCCGACTTTTAGCACTCACCTCTTATTCGAATCAAGAGCGATTGCTGAAGCCGCTTTCAGCCTAACGATTATATATTTTCGTATACCAAACCAATATACTTCACCTATGTATACATTGAATACGAGTACTTTATACGTACGCTGAGCGATATGGCGCAAATATAATCGACTGATCGCTTTCGATGTGTTTCCAAGCTTGTTCGATGTAGTTGATATTGGCGACGCGTAACAGAGTCAAAATGTTTTCTATGTATTTTTGTACCGCTGAATGACTGTTTTCAACAAATATAAAGCTTCTATTATAAGCTGATTGACTGTTCACTCACCCTTTACCTTGAACGAAAGGTCATTCATTCGAAATACGCCTGTCGACGAGGAAACGCCATTCGATCCGGATCACCATGTTTTTTTTTTTAAACATTTGCACATGCTGGTAGAAGGCACGGGTTAGGCTGCAGAGGCGCTTTAACGAGATCTTTTTCAAGAAATGAAGAGATTGTCATATTAACGGTACATAAATCTTTGAAATAAATTTTGAGAAATTAAATAATTAAAAAAGAGGAAGAATTTACTGATTGTGATTCTTTTCTTTAAATCAAATTTTTTTGCTTAAGCAGAAATTTTTTTGTTTAACATTTATTAACTTTGAGAATAATTGTCAACTTTTTCTTTTTTTTAACAAATTACTGAAAAATGTTAGAAACATTTTGATTATAAGACAATCAATGTTTTTTTTCTTTTGTGAAATTGAAGAAGGATCTCGTCGTTGATTGAAACATCATTGCAACTTTGTTTGGCACGATCTTGCGAATCACAATTAAAATCCATGGCTTGGGTCCATGGCTAGAATTTCACTGTCACAGCAACATGTAGGTAACGGAACACGACACCGTATAATAGAAACTGCAGCTTTCGTAGTTTGCACATATTATCTTGATTGGAAAAAATTGCGGAGTCGTGTTAGGCTGTGCATACCGTTACTGTAATTAAGATTATTTTTGCGATCAATTAAGAATTATCGAAAATAATCTATTGTTCATATTGTATGATAATGTATTCTTAATTGAGAAACTTTCTTGCATAAAATTTTTCAGTGCATTATTACGAGAAACGATAAGGATAAACATAATTTTGCAATCAAAAAAATTACAGAGCCTTAACGATTGCTTCATTGTAGTAAACTATAGCAAATTTTCATAAAATTTCACCGAATCTTTGAAGAATTGCGTCATACCATACATTCAGAATTCTGTTCGAAACCAGTTTAGATTTTATAATTCGCATACTTGTGCCTTCAGGTGTTCCTCCTGGAGGAACAGACACGGATCGAAGATGCTTCGAGATCATCCGATGAAAGGTCGTACGTGTTCCTTTTATACCCTCCTGCCGTAGGCGCTACTCTCAATCCCGATCTTTACATCGTTAGAGTCCAGTTGCGTGCGTTGGTAGTCGGACTTTTGGTACATCAGATGCTGCTTCATTGCATCGCGAGTGTTCTCCTTCAGGGTGCCGGCCCGTCAATTTCAAGGTTCGTACATGATTGTTTCTTACATTCTTGAATACTTTTGACATAATAATGTAGTAAATATTACTAACACATCATTACACAATATCGATTACTTACTACATGGAATTTAATTATCGACAATTCAATTTACGTTAATAGCTTTGATTGAAACTTGGTATAATGTAGAATTAATGTAGAATTATGATTACGTAATGGTCGACGCTCGAAAGAATACTTTTCCGTAGTTTGTCTCACGTTATCCCGCACTCGACGCCCTGCAGTTCGCCCAATCCAAACGTCAAACGGGGTTACTTGTCTCATCTGAGTCCGCATCACGTGGAAATCTTTCTCTCCGCTCTGGACTTCTCGTACGTCGCCGCGCTGAAGTTCGATTGCCGGCCTGGCCTGAAGTTCCTGGTGCAAAAGGTGGCGAATCTCGAGCAACCGGCTAATCTGTATCGTCAGGCGGCCGCTGCTTGGACCATTAAAATCATCACGTTGTTCGAGCTGTGTTTACGCGAGATAGAGGAGCTTCACGCGACTCTTGACCTGGTGAAGACCATTCTGGGCACAGGGCTGGGCGACCGAGAGTGCGTTTACGACATCAAGCACCGGAAACTCAACAAATATCTGCGGCAGCTCCGTACGATTTTTGACGAGCTTTGCGAGACTTACGTCGAGATCGTTCTTGACGAGGGCGGCAGGTATACCAAGATTGACAGTTTCGCAGAAAGAAAGATATTCTTGCTGGTGGCGCAACCGGATGATTATCCCGAGATCACTAGGAAGGAGCCTATCGACGATCGGCTCGTCACCAGTACTCCAGCCTTCGTCGAGTCGTCGGAGAAGGAAGATCCTGGCATCCGTCAAGATCAACCGGATGGTGACGACGAGGACGATCCGGATGATCCAGATGACATATATAATCCAAACTTGGACGACGAGAGCGGCTTGGAGGAGCTTGGAGCTGAGAGCGAAAACGATCCGAGACCCTTCAGACTGTCGGACCTGGCTGCCGAATATTCAACTGATTCCGGTCCGCAGTCCGAGCCGGAAACTGACGACTCTAGACCGGTGTCGAGATTGGGATCGGTCACAGAGAAAATTGTCTACCTCGACCGCTCCGGTGGGACTTCCAGTGAAGGTTACATCGACGCCAAGTATGCTCCCATGACCCCGGCGCCTCCCAAGATGATGTACAATCGTGACGATTTCTCCTATAATTTGGATTCACATTGGAAAAGGGAGTCATTGTCGATGAGAGCTTCCATGGCTGATATGAAAACGCTAAATCGAAATTCGTTCTCTGACGAAGGCTTTTTATACAAAAATTCATATTTGGAAAGAGACGGTAGCGACGTGGGTCCACTATCCAGGCGGAAATCTTTGACGTTCGTTATGGTGGCAGAACTTGAAGACAAAGACAAATCTTTGCCGACTGATTCCGCGGATCCCCGACCAAAATCGGTGATGGAGCTTCGCAGAACACCTGCTTGGACGATGTCCAATGATCCTTCCAGGGAGTCTCGCGAGCCAGAAGAAAGTATCAAAGAAGAGGACAAAAAGAATTCTAAATCTTCACAGATCCTTGACAATATAGACGAATTATTGCGCGATTATGAACGCAGCAAGCGTGGCTTTAGGACAAATCCCTTTTTGCGGGACGAAGAAGAGACAACTGCAGTTGAGAGCCAGCCGATCGTTAATCAGGAGGTGCAAATTCAGAGGCGAAACGTCAGTAAAGATAGCGAGGCTCATAGGAAAGCTTGGGCAGACACTTTGAGCGTTGCGTTGGAATGGGCTTTAGCTTTACCAGTGAGTTTCTCCATCTTTCTCTTCATGCACACATATACATATTATGTAATTTTAATGCACACAATATAGCCTGGAATAAGTTCTAGAAATAATTTAATTTTAAAATAAGAATAATTTTTGAATTTCTGAACAATTGTCGCAAGTCTGAATCATTTTCATATAAATTTCGTGGATTCTTTTGCAGGATGAACGATTGGCACCGTTGCTTCCAGTTTTTGTACGTGGCGTGCGAATATTGACCCGGCATGCCGTAGATCAGAGCCTGAAGCAGCGTCTTTCAGCTCTCTTTCACCGTATCGCTGTGCTTTATGGATTGACAAATAATTAACAGAGCGATCGAGTTTAGGTATGTGCGCGATCGCGGCCTTAGTTGTGAGACTTTTCGAGAAACGAAGGAAGAGTTATTTAACAAGTTATGCTTCGCTTATTTTTCAAATTCTTTATTATTATTGTGATAAATACGCAAAATCGAAAAGGAGAAATGGAAAGAAGACGTAGGTCGACTAATTTTATTCGTAATTTTTAATCAAATTAAGATATATTAATCGATACAAGTAAATTGAATTTTAAAAAGAGTACGATTATTCCGTTATCACGCGGGTCTATTTTTTTTCCGTACATTCCGACGTGTCGACACGTCGGAGACAAGGATTTTATTTACGATCCACTCCGCATGTACATCTCTCGATTCTCATTTTATGCTCTTTGCGCTTAACTGTAGTTTGCGGTCCGGTCATAGTGCCGGGTGTATCGGATTTTTGCTTCCAACGTAAAGCTTGAAAACACGAGCGACGAATGAAAGGTGTCTCGTGGCGAATGTGACACACAAGTGAAGTTGGCGCTCTTCTGTTCTCTTATCAAGATGATCTCTAGAAACGGAATATATTATCATTTTTTTGCGCAGATTTCTTTGCTAGCATAGATAACGACTGTCTTTTTCTACGAAAGAGAATAGCAAAGGATTTTGAAAAGTTTAAAAAAGTTTATATTCCTTGCAATGAGTATCCTATTTTATTGTATATAACATAACATTGTTGGCGTGAATTTAATTAAGATAATAGTAGTGTAATAATATTTATATTACACATTCCGTGAGCGCAGTTGACGTTACTTGATGATCTAATTTATTTTCCTCGTTTTGCAACTGATGTAGAGATTATAATTGGACGTTGATGTATATACCAGATATTATCCCCGATGTTTCTCTACGTATGGTATACTCCATAAATGTTGTAAATGTTGTTGAACATCAGATGGTTTAAATGGAAAGGTTGATAATTGATAATAAAATGTGCCTATGTATCCTCTGTTTCTCCCCAAAATCCATCTAGATGTAGACGGAAAGTAGAGTGATTGGAAATAACGAGAAATCATTATGGATCTCAATGCAGCTAAAGCGCGTCTATGAAATATATATACGGTAAATGGTATGAAATGTGTATCTCCAATAAGATGTATGAACGTTAAAATAAATAAATTCTAATATCTGAGTATCATTTTAGATTGTTGCGCGTTTTGTTGAGGAATATAATATTTATTTTTTATATAAATATTTTCAATCTTTTATTTATTCGTCAGTTTTATCTCATTAAACTTACTGGATGTGTATAAGAACGATATTTTATCAAGGATTTAAAGACTGCTTCGATCGAGGGTCGCGAGTACTAGGCGATTTATTCCCATCAACCATGCTCGGCTGGTACCAAAGATGTCGACCATTTCCTGCGAGACGAAATGTATTTCAGTTCGTTTTAACGGACGTAGAAAGGGCGGGAGACTCTCGTCTGCGGTTGACTGCGAGTCGAGTCATCCTCGTAAAGAGAGAAGCTTACGAGCGACGGCCGCCTTGGCTTATTCCGTGGTTTTATTCGTGGCGTCCCATTCGCAGGACGCGTCGAGGCTGTAAACATCGCGGCAAGCGAAGTGGGAGAAGAGTGAAGAGATCTTTCCGAAGTGTGAAGTCATTGAAGTAGGAAGAATTTTTCAGCAGCCATATTATAAACAGTGCTGATCGTAACAACGTATTTTTTTCTCTCCCACTTTATCTATCGCCAGGAAAAAAAAGAAACGAAAATGTGCAGGATATCAGCTATTATTTTCATTCTTTTCGACGACATTTAATTTTTTAATAAATGCCAATAAACGGTAAAGCGTAAGAGTAAGATTTGCTTTGTAAATGTAATGATAATTACGTTTAATTAATTTTAATGGGATAGTAAGGTTTCTTTTTGTTTTAGGCGCTTTCCGAATACTTCCAGTAAGAAATCTTGCAGTTATATATAGAAACAAATAATGTAGTTATATATTAGAGAAGGAGACAAGACAAGGGGAAATTACTTATAACTGGGAAGTAGACATTTAGTATTTCTAGTCTCTTATTATACTTTAATTCCAGTTACTTATGAAGATTACTTCGTCGTCGTATATATTGTCAAACGGCAAAATCGCCAAGACGTTGATTAAGTTCTTAATCACGTAGTAATTTCATTCCAACGTATGTTTAGACAGTCTTCTATTATTTTCTATCACAAATGCAACGGAATATTTTCATGGCGTGTTGTCTGCAACGAACTTCTAATTTAAAATCTATATATTGCGCGCAAATCTAATAAACTCGAAGAAAATTGTGAAACGAAGATGGGTGATTTGAGTAAAAATTAATTATTCCACCTTTTCACATTTAATTAGCATGTAAACGCGTATAATTTAAAAAATTATTCTGAATTGGGATTTAATGATGTAATCTGATGTGATCTAATTATAATTTAGCCGCGATCCGTGATTTTTATCGGTAAGTAAATTAGCTATCGCGCAAAATATGCTATAGGTTAATTTAGGTGAGGCAAGTTTAAAGATTTAACTGACACGAAACAGCCTGGGGTGACTCGCTAATAAAGGGACGCAAGAACGACGAACCGACGATGTCGCGACCAGCCAGACCGCAACTATCCATCCGTTCGTCATTTCCAACGTGCTTTAAATATTAAATAGAGCTTGCTGCGCTCGTAAAAAGGGTTATCCATTCCCCCATGACAAAAGAGACAACAGCGTTGCTATTGTCCGTTCCCATATGAATGAAGATTTTTTTTCTATCGTATTTACGTGTGAAGATTTCGCCGAAATAAATTGTCCATCCATCATCTCAGAAATTAACTTTAATTCGTGAAAGAGTTTAAAAAAGTTTATTCACATAGTATATTCTAGATATAAGAGAAATAACTTCAAATGTATTTGGCTATCTTTGATACTCGTAGTCGAAACTTTTTCACGACACGTGAAGAGAAAGGATATAGAAACCTATCGGGCAGATTTATTTCATTTCTGAAAATATGTGTATATTTACAACGTTACAGGGTTTGACTAACTTCTTCGCTCAAGAATCAAATATTTTCATGATTTGATTCTCAACTCGTTTCAAGAAACAATCGAATGGAGATGAAGACACCGTCTTGTGCGCACATAATAATTCTAGACATATCATCAATTTTGATTAACGAGATCTCTCGTAGATGCTCGCTGATCTTTTAAGAATTTTTTTGGTACAGTTTGTTTCACTTGATCTCACGTTCAACATGAGCGAATCAACAATTTCATAGACGCGATCACTACGAAACATCGAAAGCCTTACACTCTTCACTTTTGTGCGCACAATGACGATTCTTCACTCATTGATTAGTTTTATTATTATAGTTAATTTAATGAAATCTTCCATTACTGGTTGATTTTTCATAAATTCAGGAATTCCTTTTAGTAAAGTTTGTTTCACCTCGTGCCAAACGTTCGTGAAACGTTCATTCAACGTGAATGAGTCAATAATTTTCACTTTCGTGTACGCAATCACTACGAAACACCGGAAATCAATCACCACCTGGGTTTTTACAGACGCGATAATGCGTAACTGTGCATCCCGAAGAAATATTGCTATTCATTATAGCACAGTAACTGTCTTATGCACGTCTTTCTTTTGGAACTTGGTACAGATCCCGCTGTCTTTATTATATATTACACTAATTAGAGCACTAATTAGAAATTATATTACCACACTTGGAAATTCGCACATGATATAATCCGCTGTGATAATTTCAATTATATTAATAGAGATCTCTTCCTTTTTAATACGGCCTCCACACATCATTTCTCTGCTCGCTCTCCTCGCCGAGGACGCCGATCTCTCGGATGCTACTGATGGTAAGATTGCCACCGGCTATGGTGACCTGTTCCTCGCTCAAATCCCCATGCAGATGCAGATGAATCTGGTTTTGATTGACGGTGCTGTAGAGCTGAGGATAGAGGACCATTGGTGTCGGGCCCGTAATGTAATTCTGACTCGGATTGTTGTAGTAGCCTTGATAGTTGGGGTTGTAATTGTGGGAAGCCACTGGGACCGGGGTCGCCGGGCCAGGTGTCCAGGAACTGTAATGGTAACCCGGGCTACCCGCACTGCCCGTGCCACCACCGGCAAAGATATCAGGGTCGCTAGACCTGGTTGGCACCAAGGGCAAGGACGTGGTCGGCGAAGTGCCGTGTCCTGAGTACATGGAAACGCAATTCGGCGTGTAAGTGTCTTGTTGAGTTTCCGAGGGAAGTACTGCAAGCAGAAAATAATGTTGTTCCGATTTGTAAACTGTTCAAAAATCATGAAAACGGTCACGGAATCCTTACAGTAAAATTTTATTAGGTATAAAGAAACTTTATTATAAACAAATTCCGCAGATAATAATATAGAAAAATTTATAATATTTGTAGTAGATCTTTGTAAAATTTTAACTATGACTTGCAGTTCTCTCCAAAATGTGATTTGATGTAATTTTAAATTTTACTACAAATAATTGTTTTTACTGTTGTTTGTAAGTAATTATTGGCAAAGCGATTTATATTCTGTGAGTTTCTATATTTGAATAAACAATTGTAATATAGTTTTTCAAATAGATACAAATGAAACGCCTTCGAGCGCGTTGCGAAACTTTTTCCTGGTACGAGCTATGCGTCAGAATGTTGTTACATCATCGTAGGTGTTTCTTAATTAGAAGTGCGTCGACGAATCGCGTTGCTGGATCAGCGATGTAAATCAATTCAAGTTTTTTGATTGCCTTATGTATTAATTAATCGTACCGGTTGGTAATGGCACCGGTTCCGTCGTTGGATGATGCGACAATGATTCCCCCGGGTATGAAAATGCACCGCCGGGTAAAGGTGAATAGGAACCACTGCTGCTGACTGGAGGAGCTGGATAAGACGGTGCTGTGGACGGATAGGTCCATTCCGCGGAACCTATGCCCGTATCTATAACAGAAAATGTTATTTTTCTTTAGAGTCGTTCGATTAATTTTCTATATGTACGTCATAGAATAAAATCCATGACATAAATATTTTACAAGACAAGATTTATATAGATTTATATATATAGAATACAAATTTTTAATGCAATATATACATTTAAAAGATATTATATTTATATTTATATTATCTCTTAATTTAAATAATTTAAATAAATTCCACATGTAATTCATCGGAAATAAAAGGACTGAACCTTACGGACATGTACCATGTGTGCTTGTTAAAATGCGCAGCAAATCGTATGAGTCGGTAACGGAGTTTCGAGTGAGTAACATAGGCAGATTAATTGATATGAGTCATAAGTCGAAGTAGGCGCGACGGAAACTTAAACGCTGGAAGTGAACGTACGTGTGCATCGTACGTATATCTCGTGCAACACAGACGAGTCGCATCGCGTCGTGAGATCGAGATCATTAAGTAAAGCGACGATTGCATAACAATCGTGCTGATAAAAATGTAGATGTACGATTTGCAACTTTCATACCATTTTCCCGGATCTTCTTCTGCATAAATAATTTTCTCGTTGCGTGATCTAAGTATGACAATGTTATTACATACTTTAATTCTGGCGGAAATCGTTTCATCAAGTTTTATAATTGCAATCTCATACCGTACTTTCACTTTGAGAAGAGTTCGCTTCCACGGAAAAGATCAAATCATTGTTCCTCGCAATTTCCAGATTTATCGGAAGTATTAGTAATATTATTATTTTATGTACCTATTAGTGGGATGTATTATCATAAATACGGGGATTTCTAAAGTATCATATGTCCTGATTACGTGTGGAAGCATTCCTAACATAGACAAAGACAAGGAGAGAAAAATGATAATGCGATGAATCATATACGATTCGGAGAAATTTTTCGGTGTCATTGTCCTATATATAATGTATAAAGTAATAAAATATTTCGTTTAATTAAAATATGTGTATGTATATTTGTATAC